>NSJW01000680.1:0-103944 GCA_019955255.1 Castanospermum australe
CCAAGATACTCTACTTGCCTTTGCCCAAAACAACATTTCTTCTTATTTGCATAAAGCTGTTCCTGCTGGAGTACTTGGAATACCGACTTCAAGTGTGACAAATGTGTGTTCTGATCTTTGCTGAAGATGAGAATATCATCAAAAAATACCAGTACAAATTTTCTTAGAAAAGGTTTCAGCACTTCGTTCATTCAGTGCTTGAAATGATGATGGCGCATTTGTTAGCCCAAAAGGCATGACTAAATATTCATAATGACCCTCATGCGTCCTAAAGGCAGTTTTAGGTATATCTTCTTCCCTCATTCGAATTTGGTGATAGCCAGACTTGAGATCCAGTTTAGAAAAAATTGAAGATCCCCCCAGCTCATCCAATAGCTCATCAATTGCTGGTATAGGAAATTTGTTTGGAACTGTCATTTTGTTCAGAGCCCTATAATCCACACATACTCTCCACCCTCCATCCTTCTTTTTAACCAGAATAACTGGACTTGAATAAGGGCTGACACTATGCCGAATTATACCAGAGTCCAGCATCTCATTCACAATCTTTTCAATCTCAGTTTTATGAGAATGTGGGTACCTGTAAGGGCGTATATTTGGTATGTTGCTACCTTCCTTAAGAGTGATTGCATGATCCTGTCGTCTTGGTGGAGGTAAGCCACTGGGAATTTGGAAAACCCCTTCATACTCCTGCAGAATCTCCTCTAACTCTGGCCATCCTTCACCACAGTTACTGGTATGAAAGGATGTCTCTACAGATTCTATATAATACTCCACAGCCTCCTTCTTGCAATGTCTTCCTTATGGACTTGTAGGAGGCAAATGATCGAGAAAGGGAAGGTTCCCCTTTCAGCCGAATCTCCTTACCCCCAGTGTTAATTTTCAAGGTGAGTTCCTTGAAATTTGCCTTTATCTCCCCCAAACTACATAGCCAGTCCAAACCTAACACCACATCAACGCCTCCTCCTAGTTCAAACAGAAAGAGGTCTTGTCGGATTTCCAACCCTTGCAGAATCATGGTGACTTCTTTGCATACTCCTGAGCACGTGATCCTGTAGCCATTTCCAACCTCAACCTGATATTTGGGGGTGTCTGTTACTATTAACTTCAGATCCTTTGCTACTTCTGTCCCAATGAAATTGTGTGAAGCTCCACAATCAATCAACACTACCACATTTCGTTCTTCCACCTTCCCCCAAAGCTTCATTGTTTGTGAGGATGTGAGTCCCATCAAACTTTGGATGGACAAATGAACTGCTGGGATTTCACCCTCCTCCATTCCCTCTTCGTTGTGTTCCCCATTACCCTCAGGATTAACTTCAATTTCATCTTCCTCATCAACCACCATAATTTGCAGGCTTCTTACCTTACACTTATGGTTAGGGTGCCACTTATCATCACAATTAAAACAGAGTCCCTTACGTGATTTGTCTTGTAACTCCGCCTGAGTCAACTTCCTTGTTCCTCCCTTGGCGGAATTGCTCCCTTGACCCTCTGTTGTATGTGTTGCAGACGTGACATTAGAACTAAGATTCTGGGTGGACTTAGGTTGTGAGAAACCTCGAGACCCCTCATTATTTTTAATCTCCTTCACATCAGTTTTTCCCGCCTGCTTCGAGTATGCTCCACGTGCATTGTAGTAACCTGACCCGTGGTTTTCACCTTGGCCCGCTGAGCGGTCATGCCCCATTCCATTTCTTCCCCCCAACAATAGCGCGTTGTTCTTCCTTTCAATCTTCCTTGACATGTTCATCATGTCAGCCAACGTTAGATGCCGATACATAAGTAGTTCGTATTGGATGTCTTCAAGTAGGCCATTAAGCCAGATTCCTCTTAGCATTTCTTCGTCCTCATAACGAAGTGTACCAACAACGTTCTCGAATTCTCGTCGGTAAGCAACCACTGAATCTGTCTGCTTCAAACTGAGTAATTCATCATATGGGTTGTCCTCTAGCTCTGGCTGGAATCGCTGAATCACCTCTCTTCGAAATTCCGCCCAGGTTGCCCATGGGTTGTGTCGTTCCCACCATTGAAACTAGCTGAGCGCCTCACCCTCCAGCACCAGCATGACTATCTGAAGCTTTTTCGGCATTGGTAATGCCGTTCACCCTGAAGTAACGCTCGACACGGTTGAGCCACCCATGTGTGTTCTCGCCTGAAAACAGAGGTAGTTCTAACCGGCGTCCAAGGACTTCATTGCGCTGCGTCCGTCCTTCATACCCTTCATCAGATTCGTCAGAGATTGAGTTCTCCCTTGACGTCCGCCTCCAGTCCGCCCCGCTCCTGGGGTTGCGCCGTTCTCTGTTTTGAAGTAGTCGGGTAATCTCGGCATTACTCCTTACTAATTCGGCCATTGTCTCTTCGGTCCGACGTGACCTTTCTTCCGCTCCTCGAAGCCTCTCCTCCATAGCGTCAAATCGTGCTTCCATGTTTCTGGTAGTAACCATACAGGGCTCTCTCGGATCGGGAGCTCTGATACCAGTTGATAGTTTCAACAGAGACAGAAACGGAAATGTGAACTGAAATAATAGTTTGTATTGATTCAAGCTGATATCAGAATGATTCAGCTACTGATTACACCCAGAAAAATAGATAAAGAACTGGAAAAATGTAAACAGAACATAAACGAAAATAACCCAGGCCTTTCGAGAGGGCTGGTCTCTCCCCAATGTGACTCCTATCCAAATGCCTCCCTTCCTCTCCTTTCCTCCTCCTATTTAACCACACATCTCCCTACACAATCTGCTCCCCACTACCTCTAATACACTACGTAACCACCTGCCAGCTCAGCATGCAAAACCGATAGCCTCTTCAACTCCACAACAAGGGAGAGCACGGTATGGAGCACGGTATCCTAACAGAAGTGCCAGCTCAGCATGCATAACAAAATAATCTATTCTGCATGGTGAGGTGGTTTTCTGTACCTCTTCCTATAGTATACCCGTGAGATTGGGGGTCTATCAGTATAACATGTGCAGTGGGATTCTTACAAGAAATATATGCAGGAATAATGTAATTTACACAAAAATGGACAAAACAAACATGATAATTTTTTTTACTTGAGTATCAATTTCCTGAAAAATTGTGTCCATGAGAATGTTCAAATTTCCCCATAACAGGCGCCTCCCTAATGATTACAATAATCATCGTAAAAAATCTTTTACTTAACCAATCAAATGTCCTAAAAACCTAAACATCCAGATTTCTCTTCTTTCTCTTGGGCATTTGAAGGACTCCTATTTTCATATACCTTGAAACTAATTAAGTCTATACTGTCATAAGCATTACATGCCTACTATTTTAAAAGTAAGGTGAAAGATATTCAAAAAGATTTTAAGTCACAGTTGAAAAAAAGAGACAACATATTTCTTACTTCAGCATCTCAGCAAAGCTCATTGCCTCATCAATTCCAGGTATCGCACCAGCTAGCTCTGAAAACAAACTATCCATCCCTTCAGAACCGCCCATGTCCTCATGTTCAACAGTAGGATCCACCTCCTATAATGGATCATAATATAGAATGAGACAAATTAGTCTGCAAAATAATTAAGGTAAAACTAAAATAAAAAGAAAAAAGGACCATTTTCACAAACATGGCCCAACAAAAATAATAATTTAAATGTGAGGCACTCAGTAAATAGCTATGAGAGAAAATATGTAACCTATACAAGGAAAAACTAAAAATTACTTCTTTAGATTAAGATTTCGTACATAGATGACATCAGAATCAGAATAGTTATATGAAATGCTATGCACTCATGCAAGTAACAACCAGTTCCTTAAAATGTGGCCAGACAAGAGATCATACAAAAAACTCTACGTAGTTTGGTTGTCATACTATTTTAGAGCATCAAAATGTTTCGTTTAGAACCATAAAGCACGATAATTGAGAACATGGGCATGCTCAGATTCATCAGAAAGGCGTAATTGTGAATCCACAAACAACCTGCTCTTCCAAAAGGGAAAATCACAAATTTTTTTTAACAAGGACTTGAGGAATTGAAATTCTACCATAGCATAAAGATTGCTGAAGCCATTCACCAAAGTGGGGGTCTTCGTGAAGCGTTGCTGAAAAGCATCACTGAGATTGTGAGCAGGGTCGGTGGAGATTATGAGAACAGAGCTGCGGGCACTGGCGAGAAGGATCGAAAGAATGGAGCTGCAGGTGGTCTTGCCCACGCCACCTTTGCCTCCAACGAAGACCCACTTGAGAGTCTCTTGGTCCAGTATGTTCTGCAACATTCCCTCAGGCAAGTCCTGTTGATCTGCCATGGCCACACTCTCTCTCTCTCTCTCTCCTCTCTTTCTTTCTCCTCTGCTTTGAGGCTAAATCTGAGACCCCGAAGCCTAGAACTTGAAACAGAGAACAAGCCCCTTTTGTCTCTTGGATTTCAATAATAAGAACACAAGCCTGGGAATGGGAATTTTGTTCAGATTTTAGAGTACAAATCGAAATCTTGATATTACTCTTCAATCGTTGTGTGTTTGTTTGGTTTTTTTAGTTTTTATTTATTTCCAAATTTAGTTTTTGAATAAATTGCATTAAACTCCTTTCCATTCTCATTTATAGCAAAAATTGCACTCCTTCTATTGATCTTTTTTGACTGACTGTATTTGTTAACATGAGACAAAATATTATCATTAATCCCAATAATTAACTATGATATGTTTTTCATAAGTTTTTCAACATGTGCCAAGCTTGATCAAAAAATATAAAATGTTTACACCAATTGATGATAAAATCTAAATAGTTTATCATTTATTGTTGTTAGAAATTGTAAAATTCTTCGTCTAAGCAAATAATAGGAACTTTTATTTGATTGGACATATATGAGACATTTCTTCCCATGAGGCCAGATGAGAAATTTTGTCAACCTTTGATAAATGGGAAGGTCCCAGCATATATCCATTAAGTAAAAATAAAAAAAAATACTATTAACTTGTCAATAAATTTGTAACTCAACTTACACCAACCTTATAATTAAGATAGTAGTGTAATGATATTGAAAATTTAGTCTTTTACAAAGTCATTTATCCACTTATTTCTTTTTTTTATTCAAGTACTTGTACCTTTTACGTAACCTTCTCACAAAAAAAAAAACCTTTAATTTAAAAACACAAAATATGTAAAATGTGTGTGTATATATTAGTAATTTTAATGTACATAAGTATATAAGCAAATGTAAAAAATATATATATATATACATATGTATAAAATGTTACATTCTGGTTATGTTTAAGAATACAAAATATGTAATATATATGATATTAGTTTAATATTTTGATTTGAATTTTTTGAATAATATTATTTAATTTTAAAATTTTAATGTTGTTGCTTGTTGGATAAAGTTTTATAATTTTGAAATATCATTTATTGGACAAGGTTGATGTTCAGTGTCGTAGTTTGTAATGTTAGAAAAAAAAATTATTTCTCTTTTTTTTATAATTGATAAAAGTATTTCTTAATTTTATTAGATACCAAAGGTAGAGGAGCACTCTTGTTCCCGCTTGTGTGACATTCATACAATAACCGTTGGCAACAATTCTTACTTTTTTTTTTTTAGGGTAATGATTTTTATGTTATAACTTTCTATAATCAGCATTATATACAGTGAGCTCTGTTATGATAAACATCTTATTCTTTCATACTTTGTTTAGGATAAATATAATTTTTTTTTTTACTTTAAGACATAAGACGATACCTTCTAAAAATAGAGAAAATTCAGTACAAAAATAAATGTTTTAAAGAGAATAGAGAATGAATTATTGTCAACGGTTATAGACAATAATTATACCTGTGTATTTGATTTAACTTTTAAAAACTCCAAAACTATTATTTGGACAAAAAGTTATTTCCAAAACCTTTTGTCCAAACCATAGTTTTAGAGTTTAAAAATCATGTTTAATATAAGTTGCAAAGTTATCAAATCATGATTAATTGTTATAGTCAAGTAAAATTTTATCCATTATTAACAGATACGGCTAGTTAAATGAAACATACAGTATTATTTGCTCTAACCAAGTTGCTTGACCCGGTTTTGGTCTTTTGTATCACATTCCACTGTACCGGCTTAAAAAACCAAGGGATATGCAGTACAGGCCATGCTAGTTCATTAGAATTCTCATGTTTAACTTATTTTGTATTAAAAATAACTTATAATTAATTTTCTTCTGAAAAAACTTCTAAAAAATAAGTAATTTTTTTCTTAAAAATAATATTTTTCAAACAACCACTTAGTCTGCATGTAGAAGTTTCGGTTTTAAAGTACACTATGTCCATTGACCATTGATTTGATAGATAGTTGACCATCCATTGACTTGCAGTAGTGAGTTTTTATAACTCTATGATTGTGACAACATCATTACTCGTTAAAATCAACTGTTTTCATTTTCATAAATAAATATATGGAACACACCGATAAATATTTAGTTTAGTATAGGATTCTAGACATGCTACTGACTCGTAGTCTTAAAGTAACCTATTGTTACTGTCCTTTTTTTTGTAAACAAAAAAAAAGGAATAGTAGTCAGGTAATATAAGAGGTTAAATATTCTTCACTAAAGTGTTGGGGAGGAGATGCAATATGAGACTGGTATCCCAGTGCAGAAAACAATTAAGTATCGTAGCCAGTCAAACTAGCAATTTTAAGTTTGATAATTGCTAACTCAAACCTTGATTTCAACTCCAAATTGATTTTCTATATTAGTACACTAGGTGTAATCTCCATGTTGATTCTATTAATTATTAACAATATCTGGTAGAATTTTCTGATTGAAACTGCTCAAAATTATGGGAAAGGTCATCTTGGAAAAGAACAATCTTCCACAAGGGTGATTTGTTGCTCCAGTTCCCATAGAAAACATAAAAGTGGACATCAAAATATCAGGCTGTCAACCTGATTCCTGTATCTGTTGACATTGGCTAATAAAGCCTCTTTTACCACTGATCACTGATAAGTGAGCAGTTTACACTATCAATACACAGTTCAGATGCTAAGATGGGAAGGCTAACTACTATTAAACTAGTAGAGAGAGTTGTAGGTGTAGCAGGTGGCAATAATGGACGAGATGCAGATGAGGATTGCTGGAAGTAAGGTGGTATTCAGGAGTTTACTTTCACCCAAATACCCAGCGATTGTTATTGTTCCATCTGCAATTACTCGAGCTAGAGTTCCGGCTTCTGTTGACAGTAATCCTCCATTAAAGGTTCCACGTGCAAGCCTTGATGACATCATTCTAGATAGAAGTGAAAGGTTCACGCCTGGATTGATCAAGCAAACAGAAAATATGAAATCATGTTCAAAGAGCAAATTTCACATTCAGATTTCGGCACAAGATGTGCAGCAACTTAAATGTTACACCAAGTCATCATCTAGAAAAGGATGATGGGGCAAAGAAATGGATCTAAAACATTTTCAAATGAGAAAGAAAAGCTCCACCCTGAAATTTAAGATTGTCACATAAAATAGACTAATAGGTTCTAATCAATGAATGGCAATATAATTTATCAATTTATTCATAACTGATTAAACTCACCCTTTTGTTTCGTATTTTTCCCTTTTTGTTTCCTTCTCAATAAATGAGAAGCAAGCAATCTCTTTAACAGTTAATGGACTTACTTCATGCTAAACTTTTAAGTTCTTAATTTATCTTTAAGTGGATTATAGTGGTTACAAACTTTATACCTATTTTCATAGTCATCACAATAGTTGAAGCAGGGCAATTTTCATCTGATGATGCAAAGTTGTCAATAATCCTTCTACATGCGCTTGCTTTGGTTATTTAATTTTTGGCCTTACAGAATGATAACAAATTACCTTCAAGAACTTCAGCAGACACAAATGTGATAAGGGCAGATCCAACATATTGACTCACTGAATAAGGGATCAATATATGGAAGCTTAGTAGTAGTCCAATGCAAACCATGATTTCTGATGCCAGTAGAACTTGCCTGCAGGTAGACGTCATCCAGAAAGAAAAGATCAAATATATGAGAAGATAAAAGAAGAAAGAGGGAAGACTCGTCAGATTGAGATAGCAGACTACAAATGTGGCACAAACTCCATGTTAGACTGTGCATGAACCCAGGAGCAACTTGCAAGATTTCTTATTGCAAATCAAAGCCTAGAGCCTTTGAAGGATCAAAAAGAAAATAACTGTTCAAAAGGGGTCCTTTTAAGGATCACAAGGAATTTAAAGCCATGTAGACATTTTGTAACATTCAATAGAGTCTAAGGTGTTCCAATGTGATTAAAGCAACTCATTGAGATTTAATATTACTTATATTTTTTTTCATGAAGAGGACTGGTATTCGTTAATGGAATATGGTTCATTCTCAATACACTTTCTAGTCACTGAAAGAAATAACGAATATCACAAATATATTTTATTTTTAGGATAACTTATAAGAAGACAAGATGTTTTAATAATACTTGAAGGTCTACCTTTCTTCAAACATGTTGCTGATGTAGTTTCCAACAACAATATTTACAGGAAGCACAGTAAGACCAAGGCATGCAAGGAAAATAGCAACATTGCTGGTTGACCACACAAAATAGTATCCAGTGATAAGGCTTGATTCAGCAAGTACAATCTCCATTGCATACTTGAGCATAAAATACACAAATAATTGAACCTGATAAAAAAGTTTCGTAGTTAGTGCAAAATATCAAATCAGAGTTTAATCAGTTCATACTAATATAGCTGAGATGACTACTTCATGTAGAAGAAGGTTCAAAATGGAAGAAGATATGAAGAAATCCATATAAACTTTTAGACCTTTTCTATTACTGGAATGGTTTAAACAATATTTTCACCTATCTGACCGAGGCTTCTCCCTGAATTGAAGTTCAAATTCTTACTATTAGTATATCTCATCTTTTGACAGAAAGTACATTTATACTTGGTAATTGCGAAGAAAGTCTGAATTCATGTTACTATTCATATGTGTACTTAATCCATGTAATTTCTTTGTTATGCTTCAACAATTTGATTAACATTCTAGTAGCCTGAAAAATTAGTGATTGTTCCTTCATCTGGCACTCACTTCCTTTGTGGAATACTTGAAACTGCAATTATGATATGTGCAGTGAACCAGAGTAATTTTCTAAAGAATTTATAGATGGAAGGAAGAAAAAAGTAGTGAATCATAATTGACATTAGAACAGAATTACTGAAAACTCATTAATTCTGCCAGCCCAGAAGGTCATATTACTGACTCTTGCAATAAAAATGAAGACAATCTGCAGATATAATATATATATATATACATAGACATATAATAAAAAACTGCAAAATAGAATCTATTAACATTTCAAAACTTTTTCCAAAACGTTTTCAATCCTGTCATGCATAAAGGTCACATCCAATGAATCAGTAAGCATAGGAATGACACAAATAGAAAATTAAATGCAAGAAACAAAAGTCATAATGGGCTCTTTACCTTAACAGATGGTGTAAGTAACCTATATGCTACCACAATAGAAGTGACAGGTTTCTGAGTTTCTGTAGAATCTTCTTCAGCGTCATCATTTTCTTCTCTGTCTTCGTCCTGCTCCTTAGCTTCTGAATTCATTAGTAATGGTTGTGTTTGACAATTCTCCACTGCAACATGTACTACTGGTCCTATGCCAATAGACAGAATGCATAAACAACTAAATAAGAATGAAGCATATAAATAAATAAAAAAATATATAAAGTTGCAGGCAGAGTGAGAACAGTGCACTTCGCATGAGCTTTGTGCCACTACATTGTGACTTTAGTGAGATTGAAAACTGAATTACTAGTATGGAATCCAAGCACTAAACTATGAGGCATAGGATACATGAGAAAAAACTTTTTACATGACACTGTCCGCCTGCTTTACAGGAGAAAGTTATGTGGTACTAAACTATCAAGTTTACCTGATCTGTATAAAAAAATAGTTGGGTCCCTACAAACTGCTGCGTAACTTGATCTAATCATCTACTTTAAGCTAACATATTGGATTTCTTTTTCTTTTTTCTCTTTCAATGTGATGGAGACTGATATGCCAATCATGTGCCAGGGGAGATCAGGTACACTGTACAACCATGAAGATGAAGATCGAACAAGGAACCAGGAAGGTAATCAGAGAAATCACACAATCATATTAAATAACTGATCTCAATTTTGATCTGTCCAATACTCTAATGAAATGGAACTGCAGCAACCTTGTGACTATAAAATCCTTGAAGGGCAAGGAGACAACTGTGGAAATTTGATACTTAATGGGAATAGGAAAGGTAACATTCTGTAAGCAAGGTACCTAGCACTTTTAACAGAATTTTCAGTTCTTATTTATCTCCCTAGATCTGATTGAAGGGTGATGTGTCGAGATATGGAAGATACAAACATGGTAAGAATAAAGTTAATCACAGAGAACCATTTATTGAAATTTAATGTAACAGACAAAAAGAAGACCACTATGAATTTTATCATGTTAATAACCAACAGTATCCTTGGTGCATAGGCCTGATGCTTCAAGGCAAACAGAAAGATCTGACATTGATGACTAAGGGCAGGTGAAACATAAACACTTGAGTTTAATATGAAACTGCTGTTGGCTTCTGGCAAGATCAATCTGCTAAGTCTTAGAAAATGCAACAAGTTTCACAATAACTAGTAATGCAGGGAGAAAAATGACATGGGGAATGAAAGGACAATAAATAAAAGTGAATTCCATATGACAACAAACAAAACAAGCAATCTCACTGACATACCAACATTGGCTTCATATAGCACAAGATTTTCTTCATTCTTGTGAGTGGGTTCCTTAAAACAAATCCACAACCACAGTAGATAGACAAGCCATGCAAGAGCCATGATGCAGCCAGGTAGAGTGTCTTCATTCATTGTGAGCTTGTAAATCCTAAAATTAGTCTGTAATAAACAAGCAATAGCTGGGCCACAAGCCATTCCCAGAGCGCTTGCACTGACAAAGCCTGCTGATGCCTGCATCCGAAGTTTCAATGGTACACAGTCACTGATATAACGCCTATTAACAGCTCTTGCAGAGCCTAACCTGAAATGTAAATATATTAACCTCATCAATAAAGTCAATTTGACAGAAGTTAGCGATTCCTTTTCAGAAAAGGATGGTGCAGTATATGCATCTACATTTTTTCTTGTTAAAATTTCTAATGGTCTAAGTAATATTCTGGTGAGGAATGCTAGGATGCATATATAGTATACTCAAATTAATCTAATTGTAAGCAGCACTCTTCTCTGAGTATAGTCTTGCATTTTAGGTAGCCAGTCAAGTAAGAAGATAGTATCTATCTTTTTTTAACAATAACATGTTGCAGTAAAAGAAACATGTTTAGATTTTAGAAGAAACTGCAACCAGAATATAGCCATGTTACCTATGTATATTTTCATTTAAAACATTATGTCCCTTAAATTTTGCATTTGATTACCAATTAATCAAAAGGGCATATTCACAACCATGCCTCCAGGATATAGAAATATTATCTATGCATATTTTCATTTAAAACATAGGGGTACTTTTCCAACGTTTTGCATTTGATTACCAATTAATCAAGAAGACATGTTTACAAGGATGTAATGCAATGTGCCTCTAGTATATGATATCTAGCTACAAAAGTCACATAAGAATACTTGAAAATGACCCCATTCATACTTTTTATTAATCCTTTTATAGTGTATGATGTACATATGGGGGCTTGTATTAAAGCAGCTAGCACCATGTTTGAGTGAAAGTTTGTTTATATAAATATCTTAGGTCAATCAGATATAGTTGATTCTTTAAAGTCTAAGTCATGCTACCCTAATTTATGACAGAATATACCAGAATCTCATGTAGCTATGCTTTACTAACTACTAATATAAGCCCAAAAATGATGCAATAATATCGTGCAAATTCTGTGCAATTATCAATTGTCTGTAAGTATGATATGTAACGGTCTTTTGCTAGCGAGGAAACAACATCCAAGTTTCCAATATGGAAAATCTGAAACATTGAGAGTGACAGGAAATAGCTTACCCACAGAAAACACGTCCAATGAGAAGAACTGATATTGAATTCAGATCATAAGCCAATGCATACAAGGTGTTTCCCACTAGAAGAACAATGCTACTGAATATGAGTGGTCTTAGATATGATCTATTTGACCATGCACTGAAATAAACTGAAGAAAACACCTGTGCAACAGCCATTGACCCAATGATCACACCACATACAGTTGCCGCAGCTCCAAGGTTCAAAGAGTAGTTGTCTGCCGTAGGAACAATAATGTATGTGTTGACCATATACAAAAATGTGTTTACCAAGTTCAAAAGAAGTGACATAAAGTGATATCTTTCATCAACTATATGATCTTCAGATGGAGATGATAGCTCCTCTTCCATGATAAATGCATGTCTTCCCAAAAACTGGAGGAAATTTGTTGAGTTTGATAGTCGGCCTGCAGCTAATTTGATAGATTCAAGAACAGGGTCCTGCAAGAGAAGTCAGAAGGATACTGTCATTGAGTGTTGCACAAATACATGAGATGTTATGAATTGTTAAACAATATAATGTTGTGAAAAACCCTATACAATTATTAACCAAAAATTGACAAATAAAATATATGCCTCTAAAACACCAAACTGCAATTCTTCGTTGCAAATATATTTGACGCTGCCAGTTTCAAACTCTATAGGCATTAAAATTACTTTATGTATTCTTTTTCTTGGTTACGTAGGAGGCCTGGGAAAGAGGAAAGGAGGAAGGGAAAAGGACCAGGGCAAGGATCAAACCTACATTGCTCTTCTGTTGTTGCCTACTCATGAAATTGTTGATTATGACATCAAACACACCAAGGTAAAGACCATGGTCAGTGTTATGTTAGCTATTAGCTTGTCGGCTACTTTATGCATTTTCTCTCACAAGAAAAGTGGTGAATCTCAGTTAAGAATTCCATATAATGCTGGTCTTCATCTTTATTTCTCAATATTCATAAGGCACGAATTTAACTTGCTATTATAGAAACTATAATATAACCATGATGACAAAGTGCAGATCATGTCATACGCTCAGACTTCATATGCGACTGATAGTTATAATCATTAACCAAGCCACTGTTTATAGGACACCTGAGGATCAGGTGGTCTGAGATCTTGCATGTATCCTTTATATCTTGGTTGCAGCCAATAAAAAATGTTAGAGTATTAGGACTATTATTATGTTAGGGGTCTTGTTATGTTAGTAGACTTATTGGGTTGGGCTTGTAATAGTAGTGTGACACTTGTGTAACCTAATTATTAGTTGAAATAGGTGCTAATGCTTTGTCTTATAGCACATCTCAATATCAATCTAATATCATATTATTTAGAGCATCTCTGTTCTCTTTTCTTCCTTTTCCACCTCAACCCTATAACCCCAAAAAATAAAGTTCAAGTCAGGGATGCACATGAATATGTATGGCTAAGCAGAAGAAAACAGGATTTAATCACAATATTTTAGGGATGGTTATAGTTACCCACAATTACATCTTCGATTTCAATGTATAAGTACTTCAGAGGGTTTGGGTTAGCAGTATCATGCATATAATGGATTGAGAACTAACCTGATGAGAATAAGAAGGCTGGTCATATATTGATATGTAGCTTCCTTGACAATGTTGTAAATCCTGAAGGTCTGCGAGATTGTGAGATAAGACTCCAACAACAGCCCCAATGCCCTGCAAAGAAGCTATTGCATGATACTGCTTCGAACAGACAAAGAGCACATAAAAAGAAAGAAGAATCTGTCTTACATTTTTTAACGTTATTATTGCATAATTCAACAGTATAATAGATCAGATCAAATGAGTAATATACTCAGGGTTAGGAACATTACCACATGCCTGAAAACCTGTCTTAGCTGGGAATAAGGATGATTTGAACGTGTCTTGACATAATAGTCAGTGAATTTATAGCCCAAACGCTTATCAAATTTCTTCAAGATCTTTCTCAAACCAATAGCATTCATTTCCACAAAATAGAGAAGCCTTAGAAGATCTCGTCCAACATCTCTATATGCTTCTCGGAGTTCAGATATGTTTAAACTATTTGGCTGCTCCAAAAGAGTATGGTGCTCTTGTCCAATATCAGACAGCCTATGTGCAAGTACTCCTTGTTGTTTGAGCAGAAATAAAACAATTTTTTCTATCTGAAATTCAAGAGCAAGGAAAGATAACTTATGATTTAATGGTTGTTCTATGATAAGATATGTTAATAAAATTCTTAACCTAAGCTCAAACTTTGGTCAATTTTGAGTAAGTTTTTTCTCACACACACTCTCTTCCTCTCCCCTCGCATCCTTGTAAAAGAAGTACCCTAAAGAATAAGTTCAATACATGGAACATTGACAAATTGATGGAATATCATAACAGGGCATATATGTATTCAAGTACTATACATGGAGACTGTCAGTTTTGTAGCATGTTTGGGAAAGATTATTTCTTAGGAAATAATCGCTTTTTTTTCAAAAGCGCTCTCAGTGAAATTTTGATTATAAGCTGTTTTGAATACAAAATAAGCTAATCCAAACACAAACTTGTTGCTTTGGTTTTCCTCAAATACTTGTTTACTTATCTTCAATGATAAATATATATCTTCCATTAAAAAAATGAACTATATTAATGAATATATTATTTCCTCCCATTAATATTATTATAGGATAAAGATAAAAATGTGCCATGCATGCTTATCCTAAAGCATCTTTAGTAGTTTATATGAGTTGGAGAATGACATGAAGCAGCATCACTTCCTGTTTGACAAATGCATAAAAGCACAAAAGATGGGCTGGACTGTGATACAAAGTGGAATGTGTATTCCAAAACACCCCATACTAGATGACCATAAGCCAATTGAAATATTCTAATATTCTATTTAGTAGTCATATAAGTGGGAACATGTAAGTTTAGATGCTGTTACCTGATTGTCTAGCAGCATTGAGAAGTCTTTGAGAACATTATGGTGATTTTGTGCTCCAACCTTAATTTGTTCTGTATATCTCTTGACTTTCTTCTTCATTAACTTATAGTTGACGTAATATCTGAAAAATAGTCAAAGCATGTAATACCTTAAAAGAATCATTTCTCAATTTGGTGCAAGTATTACCACCATTAAATGAAAAGAATGAAAGTCTGATGCAAAAGAAAAAGCATGAAATTTAAAAAGTTAATAAATTAAAATTTCAACAATATGGAAAAGTTCATTATCATGCCTGAAAATCAAACAAGAAACAATAATCTAAAATTTTCTTCATTTCTTTCCACCAAACTTACTTAGAGTTGATTGGTTCAGAGCAAGACTATAGATGCTTATTATTGCTTTTATCCCTCAAAGGCCACTATTAGATGCTTTTTGTTGACTAGAATTCTGAAGGATTGAGCTACCACAGATTCACAATTCTTTTAATATGTGCCAAGAATTGTAGACAAGAAGATGTTTCATGAGAACTAGAAACATCCAGGAGCAGGTGATCCAAGGGGACAAAATCAGATGGTGATTAACAACCAATGAAATTTGACCCCAATGATCCATTTAAAAAAATAAAAAAAATGGAAAAAAAAAAGAATTGGAAGCATCTAATAACACCAATGAAGAAAGGCAACCATCTGAGGTATTTGCAAAAGAAATATTTTCTGTAAAATAACTTCCACCCTGTTCTCAAGCATAACTTTCAAGACTGAAGCAGGAACAAGATATTTTGAATACAACGAATCCTACTTAGTTGGAAAAAAATTAATTCTAGAAATTGGAAGTTAATAATTGACTTGAACCAAATAGCACTGGCAGAAACTAGTATCCAAAAGTACAAGAATCTCTAATTAAAGCGATGCAAAGCCTATTTCAAAGGGTAACTATTGAATTTCAAGACTATAGTATCTGAGTTCAACACCGACAGTAACAAGTCTAGCTGTTAAACTTAGTTCTGAGAAGTGTAGCTCAGACAAATTGTCACTTCAAAACATGTATACAATGAATAAAGCAATAGTGCCAATCCTATAAAGAATGATGTCATTTTAAAATACTACTAAGAAGGCACAGGTTGATAGGAAAATTCTCAAAGAAACTCATGGAAGTGTGAAACTCAAAATCTCCATGAACTTTCCAAAAGAGCAAAGGAAAAAAATAAGAAAGAGAGAAACAGAAACTCATTGGGATATTCAAGGTGGTATAAACTCCTGAAGGCGTGGAATATAATAAAATAAATAAATAAACCGTTCAAGAATTTGCTAGTAGCTGGTCTTTGTCAAATGTACCCTTTCCATTCTTGAATTTGTGATTCTCTCAACTTCTTGCCGAATCCAACCATATTCCAGAGAGAATGATCAGTGCTCTGTATAAAACAAAAACAAGAGTTAAGACTCACACAAAGCTACATAGCAACAAATTTTCAACCTATTAAAGGTTCAAGCTTTATAAGGCTGTTGAAATAGAAGCAGAAACCTGATTATAAACAGCAGTAACTTTCTTTGCTCTTGGAGATCAATACTTCAATTGGCAGACCTGAAAGAAAGGAAGAATTTTAAGGCAGCAATATCATTTGTAGCTGAAACCAGAATAGTTTGGCCCAATTAGGAATACTTGTGAGAAGAGGAAAAAAAAATAGAAAATAGAATGCTGAATTTAACAATAAGGGCAACATTAAAAGAAATAATGCAATTGAAGGAAACAAATTCAATGAAAACGTCTGATTTTCTCCTTTATTGATTTCCTAGCTCAATCATATATATTTTTTTCTTTATTCATCCGAATTTCCTTCCCAAGAAGGTCATTATCAGGGTAAAGAAGATAAATGCACATAACCGTAAAACAAAAAAAAAATGTTGAAAATGCCGGACACAGAAGAAAATCTGCATTAAATTCACAATCCTAAACAGAAACACTGATTTTGTGGGAAAAAAAATATTCCTGCCCCGTTGAAGATTTTACATGTAAAAAGATCAATAACTCCCCACAAAATCTGGAAACAAAAAGAGGGACCCCTGAAAGCATTTTAATTTTTAAACCAACAATTAATACCAAGTCCAAATCTTGAAACCCCTTTCTGCACTTAATGCTGTCCACGCCAAGGACATGGCTGTAATGGGGTGCTCAAGTTTCTTCAGCAGCAACAACAACAAGAAGAGAGTTCATAAACAAGTCAAGAACCCAAGAACCCAAGTACCCATGAGAAACCGAGAAAATTCAGGGTAAAGGGTAATGGCATGGGCAGTGAAAAGGGTACAAATGAGAATGAGAGAGAGGGGTGATGAATAACTCTCCACAAAATCTGGAAACAAAAAGAGAGACCCCTGAAAGCATTTTAAATTTTAAACCAACAATTAATACCATGTCCAAATCTTGAAACTCATTTCTGCACTTAATGCTGTCCATGCCAAGGACATGGCTGTTATGGGGTGCTCAAGTTTCTTCAGCAACAACAACAACATCGACAAGAGAGTTCATGAACAAGTCAAAAACCCAATTACCCATGAGAAACCAAGAAAATTCAGGGTAAAGGGTAATGGCATGGGCAGTGAAAAGGGTACAAATGAGAAAGAGAGAGAGTGGGGATGAAGGTAGCGCGAGAGTTTGGTGACAGTGGAGGGAGCAAGAGTAACCAATTTACGAGAACGGAGATATAGGCACACGTGATCTTCTTCTTTCCTTGCGGATTGGCGTTAACCAATTTTTCCTGCTGAGTAGGAGCAGGCACTGTCGTACAAGCTGACACCGAAGCACCCAACCCACAACAGACAAATCCTACGGTTATATATCAACCCCTCCAATATCCAAGAGGATTTTTTTTTCATTTTCTTATTTTTTTTTCTTCTTATTTTCTTTCAATCCTGTTGCTTTTGTCAATAGTGCTAGTTGTCCTAAAAATTTTGACAATAATTAGCCACAATCCATTGATATTCATAAGTGATTGTTAGATAAAATTAATTGTACGTTTGAATTAATTTATTTTATAATTAAAATAATTTATAATTAAAACTTTATATAAATACACACATTGTTTACGTATACAATTAGTGTAAATATTTACAGAAGAGAAATTATTTATAATTATACAAGATATATGCATACAAAATTATGCTTTTCAAAAGTACTATATATGTAAGACAAAACAAAACTGGTACCACGAAGCTTAGCACAAGTGGCTTATATCCGTCTACTGGGATTTATAGCTAAATTTTGAAAAATCATGGTTTAAAAAAAATTTGAAAAATCATAATCATACAAAATACAATTGGGGACAAATAAATAACAGAATATTACTAGTAAAAAGCACAATGATTAAAATATTACTTTATGATCAATCAGTGGCCCAATTACTCTATATATTAGTAAAAAAAAAAGAATTTGCCAATCTAGGACAGAAAGAGATCTTTTCATGTACAAATCATACACCATTTTTTTTTTCTGGTATATATAATCGAATTTTTTTCTTCTTGTGCTTCTTTCCTGTCTCGTTCTGTTGAAGTCATGTTTACTTGTTGATAAGAACCAAAGGAATCCATATTGGGTACAAAATGATATTATAATATCAACTAGAACAAAAAGGATAGAATTTAAAAAACAGATTAAATGAAACTTTTGGGAGAGAGATGAGTTTCTGCAGACTGCCAAATACTCAGAAAGAGTCTCACTTGAACAATGATATTTCACTCATTAACGTGGCTTTATGATGTTATATATAGTTGCTATAAACGATCAAGGATAAAGGATTCCAAGTGTAGGTGTATGTTTGTGAACAAAAGAAGAGAATGAAGAAGAAAAACACACACATGCAAGTATGCAAATTAAGTATGTACTTGGACTTACAAGCTGAGAGCTGAAGATTGAAGATCAACTTAACATTCCATGAGACAGTAACGCTTTTGCTTTAATAATATGTATGTTTTTGGCCTCTTGAGTCTTGACTTTCTAAAGGAGCAGAGCTCAATGCAGCAAAATTTAGATGAAACCATAAATAGAAACTCTACTACCAAATGTGGTTTAAGGTACATAAAATATGTCAGAAGCTCCCGGATAACACAGTTCAGTGCTATATAGACTTGACAGCCAACCAAGTCTAGATGCCAAACTCACCCACCACTGCACTGCACTCTCTTGGCTTTTAGAAGAACTAAGGGCCACATACTGTCCAAAAACTCTATTGGAACTTATAGCCTGGTAAAAGCCATCATGATGATTTTGTAAATAATAACCAAAAAATTTTGATCAGTAGTGGGCACGTTTTGTCCTGAGTCAAAAAGTGACTTTAAAAAGATTAGGACAAGCAGCTTGGTTCTTTTGATTATTTTCCCCCACGATTGTTGAGGCATATTCCTTTCTCCCTCATGATAATTCTATATATATTAACCCAACTTATTAACAAACTAATATAGTACCTTTTGAATATAAGCATGCCGAAGTGAGCTGTTCTAAAGACATATGAAAAAGTTTATGAGAAATGGTAGTTTTATAAATATTTATATTTTATTTGTGTACAAAACTATTAGATTATATATAAGGTTTGTGTAAAACAAATTTAATGTAGTCTTACACAAATTTAAGAATAAATTTAATAATATAAAAGTAGATTTTTATTTTAAATTAAAAAATGTGGAAAGAAACACTTCAAAATTTCCTAACTAAAGTAAAAGGTGCAGATGAGAATCAAAAGCTGCAAGAGATCTTTCAGGTGTAGACATCTGATAGGATACTACCTTAAGTTCTAATACACTAAGGACAAAACAAAATCTATTTTTGGCCAATTTAGTGGCGTAGACCTTTTGTCACTGTCTACTGTATATCCATTTCACATGCCTGGTTATTATTTTTTTGATCCATAATTTGTAAGGTCCACAAAGAATATTCTCCCTCTATCCATATCACAATGATGAGTAATATACATGGTCTCCCTTTTTCCCACAATTTCTTTGTTCTGGTACTCTTTTTAAACTATAAATGTGGGTCACTCAGACATAGATAAGAGCGTGCAGGCTGATGTGTTGCATAGATGTGATTCGTGAATGAAAATTTTGCCATAAGAAGTGACCGACTCCAAGTATGGTTGGAAAGAAAGTATTAATATAATCCATACAAATTGTCTTAGTGGACAGAATGATATCTGGTAGCTGATTTGAATCTTAATTTTTCTTTTCTTTTCTTTCCACAGAACCAGCCAGCAGATGATCATGAAAGATATTTGGGTTTTGCTAATTGTGACTTTTCAAGGATCAGCTGACCCTATTGGAGCCTAAAGGAGTAAAGGGCCTATGATCTGCAAGAGAAAAAGGAAGAGCAATTTGGGATCTAACTTCTTTGTTTGAGTAGGCTGGATTTGTTTTGTATGGCAACTCTTTGTTCTCAAGAGATTTAACAAGAAATTCTGGCTGGGAAAGGGGTTAGGAAAATCTCATGATATCATTTAAAGTAGAGGTGATTTCAAGATTTCATAATAATTTTGGTATTCAAAAAATTAGCAAGATATGCAATTGCTTTTACTTTTTTTTTTTCTGGTATTGCAATAGCTTTTATATATAGGACAAGTGAGGATGTGCTAGTAGTCTCTCTCTTGCTCATGTTAGTGGGAGTTTAAAGATTTTTCTAGGTACAAGTGTTTAGATTTTATGACTGCAAGTGGTAGGTCTGGGATTTTGTTAAGATCAAGATTCATATCTTTAGTTTTCTTGTGCTGAAAAAAGCAAATCTTAGCTATAAAACTTCAACATGGTAATTGTGGATCTGGTGATGATAATGAAAGGATAGGTAAGAGTGATGACTGGGTTCTGAATTTTTTAAGCATAATTCTGATTTTGGAGTTGCCCTTTTAATTAGGAGTAATGAAGAAAGTTAGAAAGAAGAATATATATCTATTAATGGACCAAAAATACAAGAATCAAAGCAATTGGGTTCATTTCTTGATAGAAATTTGGAATTAATTTGTTTTTTGGAAACATAAAATTTCCAGTGTGTGTGTGCCAAAAAGAAAATCAAGTCAAGAAAATAACTTAAAATTGTTGTTTTTGCTTTAATGGAAGATTTTTATTTTCTCAATTTAAATTACGATTCTCTTAACAGCCACTACTTAAATGAATTCAAATCCGCTCATGTGATATCATGTGAAGAGAGATGGATAACAAAGATTTTGCATAAGACTCCACAATTTTATCTTGTGAAGGATCATTATCTCTAGGATCAAGATCCTCTACAGTATAGTTTGTTGGTGTAGTTTCAGATAAAGATAGAAATTAGGTGGATCTTAGGATTTTAAATTTTAAAATTTATTTGTTTGTGATCTGTTTCTTTCTAACTGCACATGTAGTTAAACTCTAGAAAATCCAAATTTTTATGTCTATCTTTCTTCACATGATGTAAAAATTATTCATGAAAGAATTGTGTAACCAAAAATATATTCATGAAAGAATCCAAATTCATCATTAATAATATGTTTGTCAGTTTTTTTTTATTTTAATTATATTTAAGATAAATATAAGGAAAAACATAATTGTATTTAAGAAAAGGGGAGATTTTTTTATAATCTTAAATGGCCTTACATTAATTAGAGAAACTGAATTATTACCACCGTTTTGGATTTGATAGAATCATGTAATGTATCACCTCTTCTCTTTTTATGAGCAAATGATTTCCTTTTCCATTTCCTTTCCTGCTCTTAATTTGTTCCGGAGATGATTGTTTCTTTTTCCTTCGGGTATCTATGCATAATGCTAATGCCCATAGTATTGTCCTCCAAATCATGAGATTAATTTCCTTGATTTTGTTGTAATTATATGTAATTATCTCGTATTTGTTTCTCCTTGTAATCAAAGGAAAAAAATATCTTGTATTTGTTTCTTTACTTTATTGTTGTAATTGACTCCTACAATTAAAGAGTTTGAATTTTAAATTCTTTCTTACTTGTAATCGTGTATGGATATATATGTTGTAAGCTATCTCTTTATAAAATAAGAAAAACAATCATTCTCTTCTATTATAACCTTTACATAATATCAAAAGTCTCTAACTTAATGCAGCACCGATTCAATGGCCTCTGTTTCCTCTACCTTAGAACTATTCTTGACAAATTCTGCAAATTATATATCAAGACAATTATTCAACTTTACTAAAATCAAACATGATCTTCTCTCTTGCTAATGTTCTTCAAATTAATACCCTTTTCTAACAAAATCATTAAACAATTGAGTACACCTAATAAAGTGGGCAGTTCTGTAAGAATGAACTTCAATTGCTTGAACACTAAAATACCATATAAGATAAACTTTTGGACTGCCGAACATGTTTCCACGGCTAGTAGGCTAACTCTAATAAATTTTGTCCTTACTTCAATCCCTTCTACACTCTGTATGGGGAATTTCAAATCAAATTCTTAAACTTGTCATTTTCTCTTTTCAAGAAGAGTAATGCTACACAACCTAAAAAATAGTCAGATTTTTTGACAGAATTTAAGTATAATAAAAAAAGTTATTGAATGAAATTAAATGATGGAGACCACTAACTAATTCAAAGATAAAAAAAAATACTAAATCATTTTATCAAAAATTCTGATTATATAGTATTTTCCTTTTAACAATCTTTTAGTAAGTTTTTTTGGACTGATAGTAAAACCCTAGAAAAGGCAGTCATATTGCTAGGAAATATATTGCTAAGCCTTTAGAGAAAGAGGTTGGGGACACATGATCTAAGTTTACAAAATTAATGCGGAAAAATTTAAAAGATTATTGGTAATGATCTTTAGGTGCAATTCACAAAAAAAAAAAAAACAGATAAGGCTCTTTTCAAGGTTAAAATCAAAATAAACAACTAATGCAAACTTTCAAACAGGTTTTGGTTGAAAACCTGGACTGATTCGTGCGGATATGATATGATATCAGCCTTTAATGAATTCAACAAGACATGCGGATGATAATCATGGGGTTAAGGATTACATTCTACCTGGAGGCACAAATTAGAGTTAAGATATTAAATTAATAGCCATATTAGTGCTGCGAAAAAAAAATCAAAAATTAAACTGAATTGCCGAACTAAACCGAACCAAAAAATAATAATAATTGAACTTCTCAAATTGATTCTATTACAAATGCAGCTTTTTTGAAGAAAAAAAATAATTAGGTTAACAAAAAATCGGTTAACTATGGCTTACAAAATTGAAACAAAAAACTAACAAAAATAAAAATAAAATCTTAATTATGAAGTTTTGCTGACTTGTTTTCAACCATTGTTTATATATTTTATTTGCTTTTTAAAAAATTTATTAATCGATTAATCAGACCGAAAAAAATTAGTTTTTTGAGTTTTGTTTTTGTTGGTCTTCGAGTTCAGTCTTTTTTTTTTCTTTTGAAGTGGTCTTATGTGATTGGAAGTTATACACCACAATTGAACCAAATTGGATTTTAGGTTCAGCTCAACTCGATTTCGAATCATGTTCACCATATGACAAAATTGCTTAAGTGACCCAATTAGTGATGGGCCAACCAGTGACAAGATAACCCGTTAAAGACCAAGCTGACCCAATTTTGATAACTCCACAAGCATCCTCTGCCCCCTTTCCTTGCTTTTTGATTTTCAACTTAGACTGTGTAGTTCAGATTCTCATCAGAACAAGAGTATTTGCCTCCATTTGATAGGATCATTGTTCAATGTGTGAATTTTTTGTGGTCCCCTACCTATTTGCTTTTCTTTTTGTCTCCATTTGATTTTGTTTTTTTCACTTCTGTAGTGTGTTTTATATTTGTGTCTTTTCTGGCATAGGTGGGATATAAAATATTTTACTATCAAAGTCTACCATCGTGGGGGCTTTGGCTTGGTGGATGGTGTTTTTGAATATACAAGTGGGACTGTAGATTTCATTGATAATTGTGACCTTGGTAGATGGAGTATGCTGGAGGTTGTGGACTGTGTAGAGAAATTGGGATATGTTGATATTGGGGGTTTGTGGTATAAGGATAATTTGGATAGTGTACAGGATGGGTTGAACCTTTTAACAAATGATAAGGAGGCAATGGATATGGCAAATGTTGGGATAGCAAATGAACATGTGGATCTGTATGTTGTTCACAAGACAAGTGATCCAGAAATTTTGGATATGCCACTATTGACTGCAAAACAAGAAGGAACAAATTTTGATGGTGGGTCAAATGTGGGTGAGGGTGAAAATGGTGGTGGGTCGACTGTGGGTGAAGAACAAAATAGTAGGCAGTTTACTGTGGGTGATGGTGAAAATATTAGGCTGTCTACTGTGGGTGAAAATGTTGGTGGGCCTAGTGTGGGGGAGGTAGGAAATGTTGATGAGCCTTATGTGGGAGAGGAAGAAACTGTAGGTGGGCCTACTATAGGGAAGGAACAAAATATTGGGCCAGATAGGATGGATATTGGTGTGTGTCCTAATGTGGGGAGGGGAAAGATGTTGATGATGTGGAGATTAAGGTTGAATCTGACTATATTGATTGGTATGGGTCTGAAGATTGTGCATTAAGAGTCTAGTTCAATGACAGTGAAGAAGAATACATGGGAGATGATGGGTTATTTGAGATGAATGTAAGCGACTAAGTTGCAGAATAAGCCTAAAGTAAGAAGAAGAATAAGGATGGTAAAAAAAACAGAAGGCCAAGCAAAAAAAAAAACAAAAGGATTCAAAAAAAAAAGAAGGCTACAAAGAAAGAAAAGTCAGTACATACTGAAACAGTTAGAGGAGAGTCTTCTATGCAAAGGAAGAGAGCTAGAGGTTTGAGTGATGATGAGGAGTACGAGAGTAATTCCTTAGAAACTATAGACAGTAAGGAAGAATATGATTATGTGTCTAAGAAGCCTAAACACCCAGTACACAAGTTGTTAAAGGATGTGACTCAGTATAAGTGGGAAGTGGGAACTTTGTATCCAATAAGAGAGGATTTCAAGGATGCAATTGTGACATATGTAGTTCATGCTGGGAGGGCCCTCAAGTTTGTTAAGCATGACAAAATTAGAGTGAGGGTTAAGTGTGAAGAAGGCTGTGAGTGGGTAGCATATTGTGCTAAATTGCCCAATGAATATACATGGCAACTAAGGACAATGCATGACCACCATTCTTGCAACAAAGAGTTCAATAATCAGCATAATGAATTCTAAATGGCTGAGTAAGAGAATTGAGAAGAAGGTGAAAGAGAATCCAAAAATTAAATTGACGGATCTAATGAATAAAGCACAAACCAAATGGAATACTAAATTGACAAAGTCCAAAGCACATAGAGCAAAAAAGGGTGCAATGGTTCAAATTGATGGGTCATTTAAAGAGCAGTACAGCAGGCTGTATGATTACTATGCTGAACTGCATAAGTCAAACCCAGGATCATTTGTGTACCTAAAGGTTCAGGGGCCACCTGATTTTGCAAATGACACACCAACTCTACCTAGGGTGATGCATCCTCAGTTTGAGAGATTATATGTGTGTGTTGATACTTGTAAGAAAAGTTTTATGATATGTAGACTTATAATTGGACTAGATGGATGCTTTCTAAAGAGTCCTTATGCATCCTCTCATTCTTGTTTTCTTGTCATCGTTCAGTGAATTTTAGATAGGCCCAGTTTACCAATCCAAATAAACTCAAGAGCCAGATTATTTTTACAAGTTTCTTTTACAAATTATGAGTACACAAAAACAAATTATATGTTCTCTTAAACAGACAAGTATTCAAAACTTCCGTGGCCATAGCTATCAGAATCATTACACGACAATGAAAGCATTTGGAAGCTTCTTTTCGACATTTTGCATCAGCTATTGACTAATCTTGTCGACATTAGGCCATCATTTAGATATGTGATTCACAGGCTATAGTGTTTCCAACAGGGTATGACAATTCTATCAAGAACATCTAGCTAGTCCAACTGACAAGTTGGCCAAACCAAATCTTAACATTAATAAATCAATGAAACTTACTCTAAAAGATTTATAATGTTATTATAGCAAATAAAAAATAATAAATCTTTCATTTACTTTGTATAATGAAACATTCTTGTGCTCTAAATCACCTTCTTCTTTCTTTCTTCCACTAGGAATAATCTAGACTTCAAGGCCGAGACTTGAGAAAAAGAACCAAACCTTGCTACTATTTATCCAAGACCAGAAACAAAAATCTCTAGCTGATATTATAGAAGGAAGTTGATCCAGTGTTTATGTATATATCGAAGACTAATTTCAGATTGATTGAGAAGATATGAACCACAATCCAAAAAAGTACAATGGTGCCAATATGTGGAAGCTTTTTCCTGTTCTAGCAAAAGAGAAGATGCATGTATCTAGAGTACTACAACAAGAAAACCCAAAACATAGCTTTAGTAGTTTCTAGCTATATATGGTGATGTGAAGGTGTAATCTTTATAACGAGGCCAGGGAAGACATCATCTGGGTCATGGATATGAGGGTTCTTCTCCACTATAAAGGGGTCGCCACACCTGTCACTGATTGTGTGAAGTGTCTCTCCTTCTCCAACCACATATATCTCGTCACAGGGCCGTGGCAAGAGCTGGCTGCTTCTGAAGTTCACGTGATTCTGAAGCAGAGAGGTGTCCCTGAAAATGCTTAGCAGTATGAGGCACACCAGAACAAAAGCACAGTAGCACGAGGCTGCATCAGCTATGGCTTTTGAACTCAGGATTGGTCCCTTTCTGGGATTGAAAGCCATCACTTACAGAGAGAGAGAGAGAGAGAGGGAGAGAGCGATGGGTATGGAGAGAAGAAAGGAGGTGAAGCTTGGAAGTTATATAGCAAGAGTGGGAGAGATGCTTATATTGGCAATGAAGATGGGTGTGAGGGTCAGTTTTGGCGGTTTATCATGAGACAGTTAAGGCCGAAGCAAAGGGACAAGATGGTGCTACGTGAATTGATCCTCTCTCGTTTTTGTTTTTATCTTTTGTTCTGACTCGTGACTTTTAAAATGAGAAATTCTTATATAATCTAGTATATAAAAAATAATACATATTTTATAGATAATGAATTTGTGTCTTCATATTAAATTTTTAAAATAAGTGTATGTTTAGTATATAGATAAAAATAAGAATAAAAAATTTTTAAATAAGTTTTATATTAAAAATTGTATATAAAAATCATTTAAGAATTGTTTATTTTTATTTTTATTTTCATATCAAATGGATCATATATAATATAATTTAAATTATATGTAAATTATTGAGAATATTACTCTCAAAATACATAATTTTTTTTAAATCACCCAAATTTGCCAATGAAATAGTAAAACTCCTTAATGGACATCTCTGTGGGAAAATTTTCTTTTTATAAACTCATTTTATATTTATTTGAGTGGAAGCGTGGGGAACCAGCACCACAAGTGCCCACTAACTGAGAAGCATATATGTGGGTCGAAGGGGATAAAAATTGCATTGATGCTTATATTGAAAATTTAATTGCAAGGTGGCTTTGGATTGGTTGTATCAATGTTGGTTCAGGGCTTAATGCTGCATGCTTAATCAAAGATATTAATGGTGGGCTGTTGACTTGCATATGCGGTCACACTCTGGGTGCTTAAGATGTGCCACAGCCACCCAAAAAACTACACATGGAAATTTTGATGGAAAACTGAAAAATTCTTTTAAGTGTTTACTTTGTACTATTTAATAATAGCTATATTAACCAATAAAACTGATATTATTATTATTAAATAATACAAAATAAGAGATATATCTTATTTTTTAAACACTCAATAATCTCTCAAAAAAAGTTTAAGCTGCATAATCAGTAGTCAATTTACGATATTTTTAGATGATATAAGACAAAATATGCTATATCATTATTACTTAGTGATACTTTAAACAGACACACACTAATAGAAGTTGAACCAAAGAAGGTGATTCCATTAACTTTATTTAAGGATTCATTGACGACAATGCAGATGTTAATTTTGCACACAGAGAAAGACTCATCGAAGAAACCATCGGATTCTCCTTCAATGCTTGCATGATGCTACTAACACCGGTCTACCATTGTCCACTAATGTTTCCAAAACTGAACTAATTAAATATTATGTCAATATTTATAAAAATATGGACAAAAAGTTTTTGAATAAATAAAATACCCAGTTATTTAAGCTGAAATTTAATATCTAAGTATTGTTACCAAGATTAAGTGAGCAATATGTTTGGGTTCAGTTTGCTCAACTATTTTTTTTAAAAAAAAAATCGTATATATTTGACCTATTAGTATAAATATGAAATTCATAAATTAGAATTATATTTGGGCTATTTTTAAATTAGACGATTTTATAATTTTTTAAAATTAAAAAATCACTAAATACAATTCTTACAAATATTTAAAAGAATGCACTGCACATCCCATCCATATTTGATGCCGATGGTCTGTCCACTTAAAACATTTTATCAATATGTTAATCTCTTTTTTCATAAGTTCCTCTATATTGTGGTTAAAATATAAATTCTAATTAAAATCCAAACAAATTAAATAAAATGTGCAATCACAAAAATATCTAGATGATATTATAAATCAATAATTTAAATCGTAATTGATTCACTTTAGAAAATAAAGTGATAAATATTAACCATTGATGAAAAAATTTAAAGAAGTGAATTTTAAAAATATCATAGTTTGTTATACATATGCAAATATTTTATCATGATCTTAACCATTAATTTTTACATCAATAGTTAATATTCTTTATTTTACCTTCTAAAATGAACTTTCCTTTTAGAAAAGTTAAATCCGTAAATTAATAGCATAAATATCATCCAACAAAATTAGCAATAATCAAAGTACTGCATAAACTGTTTATCAAAAAAGAAAAGTACAGCATAAACTCAGAGTTGTTGATGTCAAATCCCTTCAGTTTCGCGATGCAGCTCCCCCAAGCCTGTAAACCCAACTTCTTCACATTGTGAGTGATTGGTTTGTGAATAGACAGAATAGTACATAGCACCAGGCTCTTGGAACTTTTAGTTTCAGAAATGCCTCTCCATGCAGAAATAACATCCTGCAATTCACAGCACCACATGATCACTAATTGGAAAATGACGGAAAATAACTGAAAAAAATGACATGATTCCGATCAAATAACATAAGCATCCAATTACTACCAAAGCAAAAATGAAAGTAAACGCAGTTACCTCTGATCCAGCAAAAAAGTGTATCATTGCCAACAACCATGGCAAGGACTCGCCTCTTAGGTCTATCAAGAAGTAAACTCAAAAGCAGTCTGAATATTCCAAGCCTTGACAACATCACAACCACAAAAGCAGCTTACATGTATGTAAAACTATCAGATATAAGACATGACAATGACAATTAAATAAAAAGAAGGCTACAGTAAGAGCTAACTTTAACAGCATTCTGCAAACCAACAAAAATCCATGAGCCCTCACTGATGAAAGAGGTAACTTCGCCACCAAGATTTATCAAATTAGGACATTGATCAGTATGGCAGTCCCATATCCATTCCCTTCAGCGCTGCCAGAATAGAGTTTGTCTGATCCAACTGGAAGTTCAATCCCGATGACAACCTATGGCTCTTGTCAAAGGTTTGCCTTAACTAGTACAAAAATATTAGCACAAAAGGGTACCACACAACTTCCAGCACTTCCCACGAGTTGTTAAAAGGTAACAAATTTTAGAAACACTCTACCTCACACTTGGTTAATTATTATGCTGTTTGTAATTTCAAAATTCAACAACATATAGTTACATATATTATAACACTTAATTGAGTATTTGAGTACTGATATCTACATAACATGTATATTGTAACAATATAAGCAATGTAACAATGTAACAATGTTACTCATTTTGTCATTGCAGCTAATGTAACAATGGCTTCGGGGATAGAAATAAGAAATGAAGAATGAAATGAATGCATAAGAGTATTTGAGTACTAATATCTCCATAACATTGATATCAATAGCTTTGATTTCACTCTGGTTACAGAAAACAGTGATAGAAAGCAACTGTGATAAGGATCATTATCACCTCACTTTGGTAAATGCCTAGAAAGCTATTGTGATATGAACCATTTTTCAATTGAAAAGTAATTAAATTCCGACAGTATCTTCATGCTACTTTAACCATAAAGGTTTGATTGATGTAGCTTGAATTTAAATTGTTTCTTTGAATTGAATTTATCAATTTAGCAAAATATAAAATCAAGTCATTCACCAAGCTGAATATTTGCAATCTAAACATATAGAGAAAAATTAATACAGAACGACATATCACATCAATCAAGAAAGACAGCACTGCAAACAGAACCAAACATTGCAATCGCACTGCAATATCTCATCTACAATTTGCTTTCCTTGTGATCAACAAACAGGATAACTGAGTCATGGTCTTCTTTGCATTAAACATATGGAATGTAAACCTACAGTTGGTAGAATACGAGAGACTTATTTCTAGTGTGACATGAACAAGAATGCAAAGAAAACAGACTTCCACAGTGTATAGGGTTTTTTTTAAACCTACAATGAAATTGAAACAGGGTTTGTTTATTAATTTAGACCATAAACCAGACTAATCCGTCCCTAAGCGCACAGGTGACAGGCAAGTATAATTGTTTGTCCATAATGACAAGATAGCTCATGTAAGAAACAACTAACAAACATCCAGCATAAAACAAAACATAGACATAGCCAACCTGAAAAACCATATATAGATCAACAGTGGAGCCAATTGTCAACCCTAACGAGAGAAATGTTCGGAAGGGATTACCACCTAATGGCCCAAAAAAAAAGAGAAAGGATTACCACCTGAGAGCACCAATTTAGATAGAAGGTCACCAAAGCCCATCTATCTAAGCCTTCACATACAGCTGGCATGATAAGTCAAACACATCAGCTACAAAAGCCGGCCAGAGCCAGACAACAACTCAACAACTGTCACTGCTGAAATGCATTAGTCACCACATTCTGTGCAATAGGTGGCTGCAAGAGCTAGTGTAGTACATTCACGTAAGCATGGATTGGGTGTGTAAAGAAAAATTATTCAATTATGTTAGATTAATTTTGATTTACACCAGTGCCCTCCTCTATGAGGAGGGATCAGTTGAGACCAATGTAAAACTAGTCACACTTACACACCCAATAACTTTTTGTGGAATGTAATTTTTATCGATCCAACCATTGAATTCAACTATTCATCATGTTGATCGTTCATGTCAAATTTTGAAGAAATTGAAGAAATTGAACATCAATAAGATAATAATCAAATAGATCATATTTTTGTGTATTTGAAAAGTATATATTACATTAATCTTAATATATATCATTGGAGTATAAAACAATTTCATATTAATGTAAAATTTTATGGGTATTATCTACATAATCGGAACTTTCAATCCAATGTGGATTCTGTGAGAAAGCCATCCAGTAAAAAGTTATAAAATGGTGTAAGATTGATATTGATTTACACCTCTATCTATCTATTGAGAAGTGTTAATCAAAGCAACTATGAGAAACATTGCAGAACAAGAAGGATGGGGAAAGATGTGTACTGCTCAATGAATTTAGGGCAATTTTCAACATGTTTTCCATCAAAACTACTACTGAAGATCGTTAAGGAACACAAGAAAAAGTAAATGTGAGCAGAATCACATCACACACAAGACTCCATGAGTTCATTCATGGCAACAAGAAGCAACCATTAGCAAACCAGTAAAGATAATGGCCAGCAACATCTATTAGATATATAGAACTCAAGCCTTCTACATATTACCCAATCTTTATATACCTTTTTTTGGTTTAGTTTTTACAAGGATAAAATTCAGATAAAATCATTTGAAAGCAGATTCTTGGAAGAACCATTGCCACCAAAATCAACATTAGCTTGTTGATAAGCTCTAACCCATTGAGTGTAAATCTCCTCATGGAACAATTTAGCTTATTAGACATGGTGCAACCAAGATGTGTGAATTTTAGCTTTTTCATGGTTGTAAAAATAACACACAAAATTTTGAAAAATAAATAGGAAGAAAATAAAAGAAAGAGAAGGGTTTGTTACAATTAACAAAATGATGACAAAGTTCTGGGATAAAGGTGGACCAAATCATGTTAGTTTCTACTTCATTTGTTGCATGATAGAAAAATTTATCAAAAGCACTAAGACATTAGCAATAACTGAGAAGAACGTAAGAATTAATAAGCAGATTAAGAATACATAGGAAGGAAGAAGGATAATAGCCATTTCAAAACTCCAAAAGTAAACCAATGGCAACAACATAAGGTCGAAAAAATTTAAGATATATCAATTAAACAAAACTTCTTCATGAACAGTCAGGTCACTGTGTACTCCAATTTTTCTGACACAAAAGAAACAAGAATCTGCTAATGATTCATACAAATTCAATGTCAATAGAAATATAACTTAAATTAGAACTGAAGTATCTAACCTCTTCATATCATTTTCCCAGAGTCAAAACCTCCAGCAACCATTTCACGAAGACGTTTCTTTGCCCTAACAATTCCCGTTATTTGTTTAGAATGGCACGAACAATTGTATCAAAAGTTACAGCATTGGGAGGGCAATTATTGTCTACCATTTTCAAAAGTAAGGCCTCGGCTTCATCTAACAAACCCTCTTTACAAAGTCCATTGATCATAATGTTATATGTTCTGATATTTGGATGACTGTCTTTCACCAAAAGAAGTTGAAAAATCTCTTGTGCAGCCTTTAGCCGTCCACCTTTGCAAAGACCATTAATAAGTATATTATATGTGCGTATATTTGGAGAAATCCCTATGTCAATAAGGTGCTGAAATAGCGCAATTGCCTTGTCAAGATAATCATGTTTGAGAAAAGAATCCAATAATATATTGTAAGTGATTAAATCAGGGGGTTGACCGCCGGCTCGCATCGCCTCAACTAGATCCCACTCATACAAAATTCTTCCAGATTTGGACAAGCCATCAAAAAGACAATTATAAGTTACAGTGTCAGGAACTAAATTTTTGTGATGCATTTCTGTTAAGAGCATAATGGCTTCATCCACCATTTTAATCTTGCAATATCCATTAATCAAGGTACCATAACTGATAACAGTAGGTGTCAAACCTCTTTCAACCATCTTATTAAATACTTCTTTTGCCTCAGTCATATTATTACTTAAACAATAGCCATTTATTAAAGCATTGTAAGTAACAATGTCAGGCTTTTGACCTCTTTTAATCATCATAGCAAACACATTTTGAGCTTCTGTGACCATTCCTTGTTTACACAATGCATCAACCAATATATTGAAGGTATAAACATCTGGCTGGATTTTTTCTCGTAACATTTCATTTAGTAACTTGGCCGCTCCCTGCAATTGATCAGCACTGCAGAAACCATGAATTAGAGAATTGTAGGTGAAAATATCAAGAGATATTCCCCTGGCAACCATTTCCGAACATAAATTGCCCGCATCAGTTACAAGTCCCTCTTTGCACAGGCCATCAATGACTGTGTTGTACATGACTAGATTAGGCCCAACTCCTAGTCTCTCCATCTTTCGCAGCAATTCAATGGCAGCTCTTGTTTTACCTGTCTTACACAATCCATTGATCAATGTTCCATAACAAACTTCATCAAACCGGAATCCTTTCGCCACTAAATCATCATGCAAGTCTAGTGCTTCTCCAGTCCTGCCTTTCATACACAACCCTTTCATCAGTGTTGTAAAAGTTAGCCTATCCAGCTCAAAACCCCTCTTGAGAATCTTCCCCATGACTGAAAAAGCAAAACCCATTTGACCCACATGCGAGAAACAGTTGATCAAGATGCTCAGAGTAACAACGGATGGTTTGATGATTCCCCTGAACTCCAACTGAGTACAAAGTGAAATAACAGTGCGGAACTGTTTCATCTTCACAATTGCACCTAAAACCTTGTTTATTTCTACAATGGGTGGTGGGGGACGCATATGGAGCATGCCATTGAAGGAAGCTACAGCATCATCAATAGTATCAAACCCGGAAATTTTTTGGGAGTTTCTGCGTCGCCCATGACCATAGAGCCTCGCATACGGCGAATAAACGAGAAAAGTGGAAGATTGTGTACGAAAAGGAAGAAACTTTGGGACGTTGGCATACCTTGGATTCAGCATCTTCGCTTCGACTGAGGAATTCTGCAACGATGGGTTCCTTTCCCTTGTTCATCGCAGTTAAAAAGGGTGATGATGGCTGAAAATTGATGTTGGATTTGGATATTTGCTTTGCTCAAAGATTACTCTGAAAATCTCTTAAATCACTTCTTTCTTCAGCAAGACCTACTTAAATTTAAAACTTTCTGTTCAAAGAAAAATCTTTTCAAGAATTAGCGTGTTGCTTATGCTATTCACTTCTTATTTTATTTATAAAATTAAGTGAAAAGAAAATCTTTAAACAATTATTTAATAATCACAACTTCTTCAGAAAAAAGATTTAAGATAAATTTGGAGGGAAGAATTTGGAGGGAAAAATAGAGTAAATTTTTTATTTTAATAAAAAAATTTATTTGAAAATTTTTAAAATGAAAAATTAAATGAGAATTATTATGTAAACTTTGTATCCTCTCTTTTTTATTTTTAAAAATAATTTATAATTTTTTTAATTTAGAATTAAAAAATTAACATTTTTTTTTTTATGAACTTCTCCATTCATATATACCTTTAGATAATTATAATTATAAATTAAAAAAATTTATTCACAATATTTTTGTTATTTAATCATTCATTTTAAATTTGAGTGATGCATGATATTAACTTTACTTATAATATTGAGTTCGAATTTTATTAAAAAATACTTTATAAGAATGAACATAATTAGTGTCTCGAATAAAGTTATATCTCATAAAAAGCAAAAAGTATTTGCTTATTTAAATTGTCACATCTATTAAGACAAGCTTTACCAGATTAACCAAATGTAAATTTTGTTTTGAAAGTTGAATGGCAAATTAGTGTGTGAATATCCTTGTCAGATCATTTTTTATTATTAAAAAACTTTTCAAATTTCAAATAATTACTCAGAATCGAAATAATCTCCTAATTTAACTATTAATGTACTTTGGAGATGGCAGAGACTCCAGTCCCAAACCAAAATTCTACAGTATGATTTGACTGCAATGGTTTCCCCTTCGTTATACCAATGTAAGTTTGGGCATCGTGCATCGACGTCTATTTTGTGTCATATGCTTTCCCCTGCCTTCCGAATTTGGGGCCATAACTAGAGTGGGTAGATCCCATTTTTGTTGTTGAATGCATGGCTTCTGTAACCTTCCCTCCTCTCTACTTATTAGTACCAAAACAGAATGCATGACTTCCGTAGTAGGCTACTATTTATTTATTTATTTATCCACTCCCACACGAACTGTTAAGAAAAATGGTTGGAATGGAGTAATTAATCTGAACAAATTTGTACTATATTAATATTGCTCGGTCAAAAATAAATACACCGTATCATTATCAAATCAACTTGCTGAGGGGTGAAGATGCAAATGAGACGTGAACACAGCAGTTGATCTACAATTACAGATGAGACAGAGAGATATGTCTCATGTCATGAGGACGCCACCTTGGGCTCTTCCAACCATTTCCACACCATCAGCGAGCCAGTGCTGTCACCCGTGAAGAAAAGACCTCCTCCTGTACCTATCTCATTTGCTTGAACTTCTTGTTTTGCAGATAATCGACCCCTCTCAGAAAATCTGATCAAAAATTACAAGAGTTGGTCAAATGCTGCAGGGCAGGGAGAAACATACCCTGCATGAAAATATTACATTAAGGCAAGTATACTCACGATGGCAGATCATACATGCGAACTGAATTGTCATTGCCCGCAAAGTGCAACAACTCCCTGCCATTTTCAAGAAACCGCATCAATATCATAAATGACCAGAATTTATGACCATAACAGAAACAAATTTCCAAAGATGAGAAAAACCAAGGACATAAAATTATATTACTTCAATGAGAACTACATCAGAAATTTGGTTCCTTCATTTTCTATAAAATTGGTAAATCTCATAAACACACTCATCTAATAATTTCATAACTATGTAATAAAATAACTCCCATCCTCCAGCTTCTTAAAAGGGAAATAAGCTTCCGACATAATAAAGCAACAATAATAGTTTGCAGAGCTGTTACAGCAATAGTAAACTTTAGCCACATATACAAAAGATCACATTAAAGTTCCTCTCTCCTAGTAGTAGCTCACTAGGAATCAAGACAGCCTAAGGAACTGCAGTTTACTTCATTTGCAAATCATATTAAGACAAACACAATTTACAGAAAGGTACTTTTGTACAAAGTATTGCAGTCAGCTCATTTACATGTTCTTCGTTATGTGTATATGTTACTTCCAAATTCCCTTGTTCAGCGGCAACCCAAACCTTCATAGTGCAGTCCAACGAGCAGGATAACAAATACTGATCCCAACAAATAAGGGACGTAACAACATCAGTATGCCCGTTCAGTGTCAGTGTACGCTGCAATGTGTCAAGATCCCAAACCTGGGAAAAAATAAGATAACAATAAGTTGTTCCCTGCATCCAAGTTCAGCCATGATCACAAACACAAAAAGAGCAAACAATTATAACATATATACAATTAGCACGTACAAACACTAGCGTTTTCTAAACAACACATGTATAATTGAAAAGAGAATAAAACATCCTAACCATCACAGAATTTATCCAGCCTATAGTCTGCTGAACTGATATTCATTTCAAAAGTTAAAAGGAGTACACAGCCTATATAAACCTAAAGCTAAATTACCTTTATGCTATGGTCCATGTAACCTGAGAAAAGCATTTTGCCTCCCACAGCTAGACAAACCACAGCACTAGTGTGGCCACTCAGTGATGCTACTAGCTCAAAAACGGAATCAGTTTTAGAATTGCCACTCCATGCCAAAATAAGACAATCCTGCAACAAAAAAGGACCACATGATTTCATACAACAAGCAAATATGGGTCGATTGGGAGATAATACAAAAGAACTGCTTAAAAGGCAACTTTTCCAACTCAAGCAAAAAAGAAGTCAGATCAAAGAACTTAATAACCATAAACCATTACACTAATGGCTACCTGCGTCCCAGCAAAAAGTGTAGCGTTGGCAACAACAATGGCAAGGACTTGCTTACGAGGTCCATTGAGAACGAATTTGGTAGCTGTTTGGGGATTCCAAGCCTGCAAAACAATCACAATCACAAAATAAGCTTAAACTTTAAACTTCACAGACATAGACATGACAGCAAGAATGAGATGAAAATAGAATGGAAGTAAGACCTTACCTTAACTGCGTTCGGCAAACCAACAAACACCCATGGGCCCTCACTATTTAAAGACCAAATGTCAGCACCAAGATTTATTACATTAGCACATTTACCAGTATGACAGTCCCATATCCGAACTGTCCCATCGCTACTGCCAGAATAAAGTTTGTCTGATCCAATTGGGAGAGCAATTCCAGTGACTGCCTGCTTTGAAAGGTCTTACATAAGTACTCTTCAAACATTATTAACATAGATTGCACAGAAAATTTCTATTCACTTCACATACATTCTAATAGTAGAGATATATTTATCAAACATTCCCCTTTAAACATAGAGTTAAGCCACTGGATTAATTATGATGTCATCCATAACTCCCAAATTCAACAACATATATTTAAATTGTAACCTCTTTATTGAAGAAGCAATCAAAAATGAATCATTCATTGAGAAAAAAATATAACACTAACATTTGGATATCTGTGCAAATACATAAACTAAAATCAGTTAACCGAAATTTTCCTACACTATATTTGCATTGAATATACAAAGGAGGCTCAAGTACCTTCTTGTGTCCTTGTAGCTTTGCTAGTGTTGAAAGCCCATCCCCATAAAACCATGAATGCAAGTTCCAGCACTGGTCACTACGTACACAATTGCCATTCATCCAATATCTACAAAAGTGGGTAACGTAGTGACCAGTGCTGGAATTTGCATTAACTCCAACAAAAGTGGGTAACGCAGATTGCACTGAGTATGAACAATACACAAGAGGTCCTGCTCCCTAAGCTTCCCATTACAAAAACTTAAAGAACAAGCTATATCGAATCCATCGAGAACAAATCACTAAACTGCTCAATTATACACTACGGATGAACATAAAACAAGACTATAGGCTTACAGCAGATCATCTTGATTGCGGAACCTTACTTTCCGTCAAAAATTCAAACTTAAAAAACCAATTATGGACGTTGTTGATGAAAACCCAACGGTTCACAATTGTTTCAGATACCAATAATCAAGATACCCAAAACCTCAACAAGCTGATAACCGATCGTTGGGCAAACCCTAAGTAAAATAAAAGCAACCCTAACAGAGAAACCCAAAAATTCCGCCAGGGGAGTGCGGAAAACTTCACCATCATCATCAATGGAATCGGAGCGAACACAGAATCTCGGCGATAATCCATCGGTGGCAGGTACCAAATAATTTTTCTGAAAAAAAAAGACTAAAAAAATGCTGTCTGAGAAACACAGACTAGGGCGAAGAAGAGGCAAACCTGAGAAGAATGGAATTGAGGAAAAAGCTCAGTAATGACACTCAAATCGTTGTTATCGGAAGGAAGAGAAATTGATTATTAGAGAGAGTTGAGAGTGAGAGCGTGTGGGTTCCGTAATGGAACCTTTTAAGTTTCTGCTTCTGCTCCCTGTCAAACGAGCCAGTTCGAATCAGTTTCTTTGATTGGACCGGACCGGTTTTTTAAGAGCTATCAAATGAGTCGGTCCAAGCCAGTTTCAACTATAAGACCGGCATTTTAATAGCTAGACAAAGGCCAGCATGAAAGATTATGAGAGCCAAACAGCTCAATTATCATTAAGTTCGGAAGTTGTATATGAGAAGGAAGTACACAGCTAATAATTGAGAATGACGCGGTTTCAAGCTTGATTCAATGACACTCTCACTGTCTTGACATTAATCACATCCGTGTTCGACCTCTCTCCCGACCAAACAAAAAATATACTTGAGAAGCGCAACGAGCAATTGAAGGAGTTTCCAATATCTTCCTCTTATGCTAGTTCACATGTGTGCAACTGCAATCTCAACAGCTTTTCTATGACTCTCTCGTTCACGTAACTTCACTATAATTCACAGCATATTAAGAACTTTATAGCTTCTGTATTCTTAAACTTTGATTATATGTAATTCAAACCCAAGTCATTTTGTGCTGTTACACTTTTTACGCCTAGCTGTTTTGAAATTATTGAACTCAAAAATTAATATTTGATGTATTAATTGAAGTTGGAACTCATTTTGAAGCTCCAATTCAACTTTTAAAAAATTCGAAAGATATTTAATTTTACTTGAATTGGTTGTTACGGTCAAATATTGCAAAAAGTTTGGGGAAAATGACCCAAGTTTTATTTATACAGCAAACCAGGTTGTGAATCTCCAACATGTATTTCAAACACTGTTCTGATGTGGTTCTTGAAAATTGTTGACATTAATGAAATGTCGTGAGTGAAGTTTACTTGCTATTTCCTCTTAGTTGCACCCAGCAAACACAACTCTAGTTTCCATCCTCTGGTAACAAATGCTGATCTAATTTAAAGAGCCAAAAACAATAGCAAAGAAAAGACCCCATCCCCTTCTAACTTTCCATGGCCACCATTGTTCTCAGGGATCACTTGATGCAGCTCTTGGCTTATGAAAACAGGGAACATGTGCACTCAATTGTGTGCTTCCCCATCTTCATTGGACTTCCTGAGACTGCCTTTCATAACAATTTGTCCCAGAGAATTTCTTCCCATTCCAGAAGTAAACATCTTTGCATGCAGATTCAAGCATAAACAACATGCACAGAGCCAGAGGCTGCCTCAGCAATGGAATCTGCTAGCTCTGAATCCCAGACATCCATACATAAGAACGAAAACTTCCTGATGTTGGTAGGCCGGGTGCACTTAAAGAAAAAATGCTTTGAGATTAGATCTTATATTAGCCTAAAAATTGAATTAGATCTGATGCTAATTTGAAGATATAGGCAAAATTTGGTTGGCTGAGTTTCTCTACACATCATGATCGTTAGAGTTTAGCAATTTATCCTCCTCTCTTGGAATTTCCGTGAGTTGAACACCGGACCAGGTAATCGTATTCCACTCATTTTCAACTCCAAAAAAGACCCACTGGAATCGTCGGAGCATCACCAAAAGAGTGATAGTAAACACTGTCAGGTAGTTATGGCGGAGATGGGCAGACAATTTGCATGTCCACGAACAGTGCAGAATAAAGTTGCTTCCAATTACCCAAAAGTATACCTGCAACTCAGAAGTCAGATTTGTCATTCAAATGAAAATGTGTTCCATCTTTGTAAAAAGATGCATCGGCTTCTTACCCATTGTTGTCCATAAAACAGGTTGGAAAATAGACTTGGTTTGCTGAATTTGAATATGCGGAAAAAGCCACTGTAGAACATGGAAAAGACATCTCAAAATTACCAACATCAGGACGAAAACTTGCCATCAAAGTAAAGTTTATCACATAACTAGCATCTGGATGGACCCCAAGTGCCTGTCCATTTGTTTCTTCGATATTATTTTCAAACAAATTTTAGTTAAAAAGTAATCAATTAATACCTTTCTTGGCCTTTTGGCTAAGTGTAGTTAATAGTATTCATAGCTTTCAATGAACTAACTTGAGAAAAACTAGGAAAATAAGTAATGTATGAGAAAGTGGAGAGAAAAGTGAGAAAGAGAAGATAAAAGAGATTTAAAACTGTAGGTTACTAACTGATAACTTGCATAATAAAATAATTTCTCAAATTTCAATTAAGTTGCTGCCTCTCAAGAGACCAGGACAGCAAGCCCAACTTCTGGCACTTATAGTAGTATAGATCAGCCACCCTTCCCACCCCCATTGAATAGGAGACACAGAAAGAGAGAAAGGAAGACAAAAAGAACAGGAAAAGATGGAAGATTTATGGAGTGCATAAAGTGAGATGAGGAAAAATTAAACAAACTAATTTTCTGGCACATACTTTGATAGTAGTTAAACGCATTCTAAAAGCAAGGATATAATGATATAATGATATAATGAACACTTAAAACTTTATAATCTGGGGGTGCCAGCCAATTAATTTGCTGAATAACATTTGCATTATCTTATCAATAGGAGATAAGAATAATACATGTTTACTTTATCAGAAGCTTATATTAACATTTTTGTAGATGTAATACTCATATCTATGCAAATTGCAAGGCCTGTTACTATTAATCTGAAAGGAAAGATGATAGGTGTAGTAGATGAGGTACCTTAAATCCCAATCTCGGGTTATATCCCAGTAAAATGAATAGAGTGAATTAACAACACTTGAGAGAAGCCAAAGTGGCCGATAAAGAGTTGTCCATTTCTCAGGGAAGACATGATATTTAAGGGCTGAAAGAAAAATTACTGGGACTGCCGTCGAATATTTTAAAGCGGGAAAATAAGTGCAAATGGAGTTAGAATAATAGGATATCAAGCAAATGTAATTATTTCAACCATTATTCTAAATAAGGAAAAAAAAAAATCAAAGATTGACTAATGTGCCTTAGATGATAAACAGTGCTTGCAGCGATAGACATGAATGCACAAGCAAGGGAAAGCCTTACCCCTGCTTTTTTATTAAAAAAATCAAGAAGCTTTAAGTGATTATAGACCATATAACTAACTAAGCTCAATTATAATTTATCCAAGAACAAAGAGCACAACCAGAACATCTTACACTTACAGGCGAGCAAGGGGAAAAGTCACGAAGAGCAACTACCATTGAAGAGACATGTTTTTTCTTTGGTATCTTTGTACTGACGAAGACATTGCAATAAACACCATATATAAGGAAGAACAAGAACTATTGATATTGCAATTGAGTGACTGCCACAAACTGAATCAGCTTCAAGCCAAGCAATTGAGACAACCTGCATATCATTAAAAAAAAAAAACAAATTGTATTCAAGTTCCTATAGTAAAAATATAGGAAGGAAACATATAAATCTGTAGAGGCCAAAAAAGTTATAACTAAAGAATTAGAATAAAAAGAGTGGGAGAAGTTTATAGTGAATGGAAAAAAATAGTTTTGATGAACTTACCAGTTACCACATACACCCAGCTTAGCACCAATTATATCAAAGTTATAAATGCAAATGAGAAGATTCAAGATTATAAACATAGAGAAGATCAATGATAAAAAAAGTGCACATGCAAAATATGGGTATCAAGTTTGTACTTGAATGCTTCAAAATGATATAATGAGTTGTATTCAAATAATAGACTTCTGCAAACATATGAATACAGAAAAAACTTTCATTTACTATGCATTCTGTATGTGCTATATTTTCTCACAGTATTACAATAAGATTATTAAATCGACTCAAAAGACAGATTGAACTCTAAATAACACAAACAAAAATAGAGATTGACAAGTTATTAGCAATAAAAGAAAAAGAAAATTGACATGTTTGATTTAACCCATACATTACCTGTCTGTTTAACATTCTACAAACTGAACGCTCCAAATCTGAAAACACCTGTATGCAATAAACTATTAGGAGCAACAACAAGTGGATTATTAACACATAAAGCTCAGGATAGATCAAAGCAGTAAGTCTTTTTTTTTTCTTTTTAAGTAAATGATCAAAGCAGAAAAGTGACAATTTAAATATACAAATTTCTAAACACTTAATTAATGTGAATGACCAACAAAGATAGAAATTGACATATACCATGATTTATGAAGTAAAAAGGAAAAATGCACCAAGAAGTTTACTATTAGGCTATATACTGTACCTTTTGCATTGGAGGTTAAAATATCAGCCACGAAAAAGTCAGGAAATGTTATTGGCTGTATGAAGAAAAGAACCATTATTTGTGAGACAAGATGATAAGCCTTATAGAAATGACATCCACAAGAAAATCAACTAAAAAATTTATAGCAGTTAGTATAATTAACTATAACATAAAATATCAAAACCATTGAATCAATCTAGTGGCTCTCAGACAAGTAAATTCACATCAGTAAACTAAAAAAACCGATTGGATCTCACAGGTGATTTATAAAAATGCAGATACACACTCAATATTCCATACATTAAAGACATGGATAAATGCAATCTGGCATGACAGTCAAGAAACTTAATTACTTGATTGTTAAGGAAAGGGACTAAACAAAAATCTTACCTGCAAAGGGAAAGCTATTCGCCATAAAGTCCTCAAAAAGAAGTACCGAGAGGACAAATAGAAAATATCAAAGGGAAAGATAAGGATTACTGCAACAAAAATGTAGAGAAGCACCTGCAACACGTATTTAAGATGATTAGAATATATGGTAGACATAAAGATTCTCATAGACAGGAAGCAACCCGTTTGCTGGCATGTAGGAAAAAATTACTTTTGGCTTTCTCAAAACTTAATTAAGACATCTGCTTCTACATGAAACCATAATTAAGAAACCCCCGACATCAACACAAAAAATGAGAATTACATCTTACATTTTATGTAATCAGAAAAAATGTCGATCAAAACAGGCCAATGAACATTATATTTAAGGAAGCAGTCAAATTAAACTGGTAGAGAGGAGAGAGAAAGCTAGGAGGAAAGAACAGAGCAGATATTACACTGGTTGAGATGCAGCCAACGATACTTCTCCGTGAGAATATAGATAGAGATAAGTAGTCATGCTAGCAGGGACAATTATTGTTATCCAAGTGCTACACTGAAAATAACACACAAGTTAATATATAAACATGCATAAAGTATCTATAGTAGAAGGCTAGAAGCATCATCAAACCATGCCATTGACACAACTTCCAGGTACTTTTTCGTAACAAGAAATTTCAAACAAAGTATGAAACACTCATTATAATTCCCTTCTAATATGTTAACGTTAAATTGGGAACAACTTCTTAACCATAGTCTTTATAAAAATCAGCATGACAGAAATTTGAGGCATTGCATTCAAGAAAAAACCAGATTATTTATTATCAGATGATTGCATTTACTCCTTCTGGTTGAAGGTAAAAAGAGATTATTTAATATAAAGTACTCATCTACAATAACCCAAACAGCAACATTTAACCATAATTGACCCCCTTTGCCTGCAACAGAGGCTTGTTGAAAAAATTATTAACCTTTTCTCTCATACTCAACCTGACATAGCCTATGCAGGTGTTGTGAGCCAATTTATGCATCACCATCACACCTCACATTTGGATGTTGCATTTCTTATTTGAGATACTTGAAATCAGCCCCTGGTAAAGGATTTCTCTTCTCTAATTACAGGCACTTGAAGATAGAAGGCTTCATAGATGCTGACTGGGAAGGATAACTAGATCAAAGAAGGCCAACATCAGGTTATAGCACATATGTTCATGGAAATCAAGTCACTTGGAGGATAAAGAAACAATCTGTGGTGGCAAGGGAATTTGAACTGCTGTGGCTTACAAAGTTGATGCAAGAACATGGATTGGAGGCTGGACTACCTCTCTCTCGTTATTGTTTTACAATTTTTTTCAACTGTTGACAAACCATACAAAGGCATAACTTGTTTTCATGTGCCTACCAATGACAATCTACTGCATTATAACTTTGATATGTCCAGAAGAGAACTTATTACTTTTATTACCAATATGTTCCAAAGAAACAGATATGGACAACTCCGTTGTTGAAATATTGATTGTCAAAATCGGCAATCAAGAAAAAACATCAAACAATTTTCAACTTTGCATTAATATAATGTTTTCTCAAAAAGGAAGGCAAAGAACCTGAGTACCTTCCATATTTCTTTGTGAGTAAGGCGGTTTTGATCAAGATCAAAAATCTTGGCATAGCTTACACTGGATTGTAGAAATACCCACAAATTCACTCCCCAAAGCCAGACCATCATAGTCCGTAGCAATAACAATAAAAACCACCAGGTAGCGTTTCACAAAAATTGTGTCAATGTACAACATATTAAGGAGAATTAATCCCCAACTCACCACAAGAAGGAGAAGGTTATAATACAAAAATGCCTCATATAAAAACAGATCTCGCAAATTTGCATCCATTCTCATGACAGAATCCCAACCAACCTGATGTAAGAGCAGAAAAAAGTGAGTACTAGGGGTGAAATAGGTAAAGAAATTACAAGGAATTTTCCCAAGAGACGTTCATTGGTACCCCTGGACAATCATAAATATTATAAAAGTGAAAAGACAGGCTCTGACCTTGCAGCAAGTAAAGCCCCATATCAGAAAGAGTATCACCTGGAAAAAAAATCAGGCAGAGGTTCATAAACACTAGGAGTTAAAAATAACAGAGATATTAAAGACAGATATCCAGTTATGATAGGAATACAATTAAATTGACAGAGACTTTCACAAATAAAAAATTTCAGTCCGCACAAAAGAGGTTCTTCTCCTCAATAAAGATATATTTTTTCAATTGAGTTCATTTAACATTACCAAGGAACATTGGAATAACATAAATGTTGAAACAGATACAATCTCGCAGATAAAACATACTGCAGAAAATTCTCCAAAATCAGAAACCATAATGTAAGCTGCTCAGATGCCCTTTGAAATGAAAAATAAAGACAAAAGAACAAGGAAAGAAAAAATATGAGCACAAGCATAATAACAAATGTCGAAGTAGGCGGGGAAAGCATATATGGTTTAACTTTGAGAGATCCATCCAAGTAGGTCTAATTAATATGAACAAAGACCAAGCAAATATAAAGAAACTTGCTAGCAATGTCATTACTACAGCTATCATAAAGAGGGTGTGTTTTCATTGCTTCTTCTTCCCTCTTCTCTCTTCTTTTATATTTCCTTGTGTGCTTGTGTAAACAGTCAATATAACATTTTTTTGGCCTTCTTTTACACCCAAGAAACATAAAAAAATATAGTTGAAAAAAAAAGACACTCCAGCTCAAAAGAGCCTTCCAGTCTTTTTGCAAATCAGACAAAGAAATCCCCCTCAAGAGTCAAGAGAGTGCTATCTAGTACGCAACTTATACAATTCGTGCATATCTGAAATTCCATCATAAGAAACAAATATAAAATGCCCCAGTAAAAGGTAGATGAATACATTATATAATAACAGGCCTTGAACCTCCACAGAAAACTAGGAGATGGAATAGCACTCTGCACAGGTGAAATCATACTCTTCATTGTATCAGCACTATCATATTATAAGACCTTATTGAACAAATTTGTTAGGTCTGCTTCTGGAGAACAAAATTAAAATAATTAGTCAAAAGGAGTGTGAGAGAATAAAAAGAAGGCACAACAACATTTTGGGGGCAATAAACATAAATTAAAATGCATTTAAGCTCATCAAAGATGGTTTGCACTTTCAATTCAAGCAGAAAGGATATTATTAAGCAAATAAAAAGGGAAAAACATGGTCTACAACTTAGCATCTTCCTCACCACATGTGAAGCTCACACATCTTACTTAATCCTCATTCATGTCTAGTCACAGTCTGCCACATGCAGTTAGCACCCCATGCTCTATTGAAGTTGATAATGAAAAATCATTGCTAAAGTTCTCCATGGGGAACAATATGTAATTCTATATTGTTTTCAGATAATTCAGGCTAAAAGTTTAATAATTCCTTGCTTCTAGCTTGTCATAAAAGAGACTAGCACCTATGTCATTGTCCAATTTTTTTTTTATAAAAGAAGAAATTCATTAAGAAGAGATGAAAATCAGAAGGATTTTGGAGGATAAGGGATCCTCCATAACAAAAAAAATGGAAAAATAAACTAGCAAAAAAGATACAAAACATTAATGGAGCAAAGCTACACAATCCTTGTAGTCTTGTACACATACGTTAGGAAAAGTCCCTGAAAAAAACCATGAACTTTACACTAAATAAAAGCTAAATGCCAAATCTTATCAGAAATCAACTATTGACTCAAAGAGACCTCCATAAAAATGCAAGTGTTATACTCCAACCAAATGAACCAAATCGTAGCAAAGATAGCACATTGCCATAAAGATTTAGTCTCATTATTTCAACCAAAACCATTAAAGATAATCACCAAAAATTGGTCCAAGGACCCAGGACACAACAAGCTTTCACCAAAAAGGCCAAAATGCAACCCGTTGTAAATCCTGGCACACGCATTAACACAAGACTGACATAAAAACTCCATTTATATCATATCACAATTTGCTGAATTTAAGCTACCACAAGATTATGTTCACAAATATAGCAATGGTCTTTGTCCCGTCTCCGAGGAAGTATCTTTGACTTTTGTACACAACATGTGCATTTGGATAGCAACTCCTTGGCACTCTAATGCTTTATTATTTTTCATATAAATTATCGCAGTAGCATCCAGCCAAGAAACTCCTGACTCATCACAGTAATCAATTAGGGCATTTAAACTGGGGTGTTCATATACTGGAAATCAAATGAGAGTACTGAGCTACCAAAGAGAAGCCACCGCATTATATATACAAAATCCAACACCTACATAAACCCACTCCCCACACTAGAATTGATAAATTTTCAAATAAAAAATAAAAAAAGTTAACAAATTTGGCATGCACTTTAATAGGAGAAAATTAATTTCCAATTCTTCAACAAATTGTAAGCTTGCAACAAACAAATTCAAAGCCAAATAAACACAAGCTTTAACTGGCACACTCCAGCACATCATAAAGTGGAAGAACAGAATCAGGGACGAAAACCCATGTAGCAGAAGCCATCAAAATCCAAACTTGACAAGCACCCAACATTGACAGAGCCCTATAATCTCTTTAAATTCGAATCACAGCAAAAACAAAAAATGGGGATGAATCAGATCATTTACCTCGTGTTCCGGTCCGCGAGTCAGATCTGAGACCAGAATTGTGGGAGCTTTTGAGCGCAAAGGACGCGCTACTTGACAAGAGGGAATGATGACGATGATGTTACGTCAATCTCAAAGCACGTTGCTTGCATTGTTGGCAATGAGATTTGGTGATTTTGGCAGCTGGAGAAGGCGTGGCAGTGGCAGTGCCATTAATTACCCGCCACTCTGTCTCCTTGCTGCGTGTTGGAAGGGAAGCGATTCACCGCAATTCTAATTCTGATTTCTGCAACAGAGACCTTCACATTGCATTGATTTCACCGCGGAATCGTTGTTACTGTGTTCTTCTCCTTTTTCACTTCTCGACGGGGGCGAAAATGAAAAACAATGAAAAAGAGAAATAAAAATAATTAAAATATACATATTTTGTAGGGAAAATTTTTTTTATAAATTTTTTAAAAATTTAACATATTCTCATTTTTTAAAAAAAGAAAAAACTCCAACAAAACTGGATCACACATTTTTTTTATTCCCTTTTTCTATTAAGTATAAACTAATTATCCGTATTCACTTTTCACTTTTTCAGTTTTTTTAATATAATAAATACAATTAACTTTTGCTCACACTTGATAGAAAAAAATTATTTTACAAATATCTTACTAATAGCTAACGAAATATTTGATATGTAAAAATAATGATTTTATTCTATATTTATTTTTTGAAATAAGATATTTTTATATTTATTTGTAAAAAAAATTTTAAAATAATAATTTTATTTCATACTCTATTCTATAAAATTAAGAATAAAATATAAAATTCATTCTCTCCTAAAAGTGAGATTAAAATTTCATACTCCATTAAATAGTATTAAAATTATTTATTTTTAATATATCTTTAAAATTTTTATAAAATTACACTTTTTGTCTTTCTTATATTTTGTTTGGTAATAAAATATTCTCCTTCTTATATTTTAATTTATAATGTAATTTTTTTGTCAAATTTTATATATTTGATTACTTATCAAATTTAATAATATTTTAGTTTATTAATATAATTTTTAGTCTCAACGTAAATAGTTTATTTTTAATTTAAAAATTTATATACAAAAATAAATATGAAGTATTTACTTGATGTGATAGCATAATTTTTTTTAAAATATAACAACTTTTATTCTAATTAAATTTTAAAAAATTTATAATTAAACATTATTATTAATATTTAAAAAAAATTTATAAGAGGAATTTATGTCATTTAAATTAACTTTGATTCCATTTCACAATAATTTTATGTATTAAACAGTAGAGTAGCTTAAAAAAGTATTCTATTCTAAAAGTTATCAAATTGTGAATTAGAAATGACTATTTCATTATATTCAATTTCATTCCATTCTTATTTTATTCTGATTTTATAAAATTATTATTTCGTGTACTAAACATTACGTTAATTTTAACGTAATAATCAATTAAGAATTTTTTATTTTAAATGTATTAATAAAATAATTAAATTAATAAAATAATACTCTAATATTAACATGAAAACAAGTTTTTCCAATCATATATAATCATGTTATATCAATATTTATATATATTTAAAATTATTTTTGCATATATTTAATTTTTTATAAAACTCATAATTATAGTAATGATAAGCTAAAGTATATTTATTTATAAACATACAATAAATTAAATAATAAATTATTAATATTGTGTATAATATGATGGGACAATATTTGTAGACAAGAATGGACATTACTCATTTTTAACTTCATTAAAAAAATACTTTTTTTCACATATGATTGAAATGTATAATATAATGCATATATAGTTTCTTTTTAACCAATAAACATATGAAGAATTTAATTTAATGAAGGAGTATATTAAAATTATAAAGGATGAATATATATATATATATATATATATATATATATATATATATTGTGTTTAATATATTATTCTAACCATTTACACTTTCATCTAATTGGAGATATTTGATATTTTTAAAGATGAAAATTACAATATATTTACTTATTCGCACGATACATATTATTCTTTTTAAATTTTTTCTTACAATGTATAATCTTGTTTAGAAAATTGAAATTGACCCTCTTTATAAAGTATTTTATAGCATAATTTAAAATTTGATATTACAATAAAATATATCATGTTGAATTATAACTTGCTTACTATCAAATCACACCCTTATAAGTTTTTTTTCTAGACTTTGGCTCCTTTATTGAAAAAATACAATTTAGAGAGTAATATGTAATTTTTTTTTGCATAAAATGTAGTGTTTTTAACTTATGAAGGAAATATTAATAATTTAAAATTTGATAAATATAAGTATATGAATAGCAAACTATAAATTTTTCCAAATCCTTATTTTGCTATTAGTAATCACCAAGTCTCAATTTCTATAATCTTGCATCATGATTTATCTACATCTAAACTATTTTTTCAATTAGTGTAATTTATCTTATAAACTATTAAATTATGTTATCAATTTTTTTGGTACATAATTATGCTATCAATTTTTATTGCATTTATGATGGAATGAGTAAATACTAGCTTATGGGGTAAATTGCACAAATAAAAAAAAAAGAGACAAATAATACATGAACTAAAGTCGAGGGAATTTTTTTAAATGATTTGCTTAAATTTTTTCAACAAAAATTGAATTGCTTAAAAGAACTATATAGGGTATGTGCATAAATTTTTAAAATCCCAATACGTAGAAAATTATGAGATGGTAATATTCATATAATAAAAATATTTTTTAACAGATTAATACACGGTCCTAGATTATACTTGTTGGGTTCTTTATAATAATTGAAATCTACTATTTCTATTCAAATTTTTCTCCATAATTTTTTTTAGGTAAAATGTAAAAATATCTCTTTAACTTTTGATGAATTATACGTACATCTTTTTAACAAATACAAGTAACAATTAAATATTTAAATTATATAATTAGTAGTAATTAAGTTTTTCATTTAATATTTTATTAAATTTAACTAATGATCTTATCACTTGTGATATGTATATAATTTATTAATATATTTTTTACTTTTATTTCTCTAATATTTTATTAAAATAATAATAAAATTAAACTTTATACTAATTTAAGATGAATAATTCTTTTATATTATGAGTTATTTTTTAAAAAAGTATGTGAATTGATCACCTACATATCAAGTGTAATTGAATTATCAGTTAAATTTAACAAAACATTATATAAAAAACTTAATTATTATAAGTTGTATAGTTTAAGGGTCTAATTACTACTTTTTTTTTATTGAAGAGGTCTATATATAATTCATTCAAAATTAAAGAGGTGTGTGAACATTTTATTAAATTTTTTTATATACTAACTACCTGACTACTGTTAGTTAATAAATATTAGTTCATCCTACTTACTGGTAAGAGTTCTTATACATTTTAAAATTTTTGTTATTGAAAAAAGTATTAAATATTTTGCAATACATTACAGAAGAAAAAGAACTACAACAACTTACAAAAAATTATTAATAAATTTAGTATCACTTGACTTACAATTTTTGAAGGCCAATTTATTTCTTTTATTATTAAAAAAATCCAACCATGAGAAAATTTTAAATATAATCATAATTAAAAAGAATAATTATTAAACTGAATTGAATTTAAATACTAATTTAAATGATTATTTGGCTTTTAACTGTATTTATTATGTATATAAAATTTTCTTAATTGTAAGTTTTCGTTGTTATTTTCAATCAGAACATTTAAATTGAGTATTTATAATTTACTTTTATTACTGCTGCTACTATTATTAATACTATTATTATTATTATTATTATTATTATGATTAAACCCTTTAAACCTTAACCTTCTCAATTCTCGTATCAAATCGAAGTACCAAACCAACAAAAAAATCAGTTGCTATGGCGAGCCCAGAAGAAGCGAAGCTCGAAACGTTCCTCGATTGGTTACAGGTTCGTTAACATGCTTGTAGCTAATTTGTGACCAGAGCGACTCACTTTAGTTACAGCGTTTGTTGTCTTATCCCACATAATGTAAACGAGTTATCCTTCTTTGTTTTTGCTTGTTTTTTTGACTTTTTGATTTGTTGGGCCTTGAATTCAGGCAAATGGGGTTGAACTACGAGGTTGCAAGATCAAGTACTGTGGTTCTAGAAAAGGGTTTGGCATATTTTCGGATAAAGATTCTTCTGACGGTAATCTGAATCTTCCCAACACTTCAAACATCGTTTGCACACAGAGACAGTTACAAGAGTTTCGTTTTCGCCTTGTGCTGTCTCTGCTGTCTAGCTTAGGAAATGTGGGAATAGGATAGAGCCGATAGAAGGAGTTGAGTTATTGTTGCTTTTTATTGTTAGTGTACAATTTTGTTGTTGTTTGGAAAGTAAGTTGGGCATACCTAGAAAATGTAATGCATTGTATTTGCAATTCTTTTAAAACCCTTTTGTTGGAATCTTGGAATATTGAAAGTACTCATCTTGCCACCAAGGGGTCACAGAAGCAAAATGGACATTATTTAGAAATAGAAAATTTTGAGATGCTACTATGCTAACTGTGTATATCATTCTCGTATCTCATCCCATAAATTTCTTTGGGGCTGACAATCCTGTAATGTTAGGCTCAAATGGTGTTTAATAATCCATGGAAATCAATTAAGTCAGAATGTTTGTTATATAAAGAAATTTCAAATTTATGGGGAAAAGGATAAACTTAATCATAAATTGGAGCAAGAGAATGTGGAATATTTACATTGACGGGCATATAGAGACTTGGCTACCACTAGATTATTTTAGCTATACATGTCTTGGGACCAAAATGACACAGGTTGCATTTGGTTATAGGTATTTGGATTTGAGTTTTTGAAATGATTTAGTTGAATGAGCCAGCGAGTAAGATGTGCGCTAATCCAATGGCCTATGTTAATATTTTCTTAAAATATGGATTTGAAGAAACTTCAGAATGGTGTAATTCGAAATATTCTCCTCCTGACACTTGATCAAAACATTATTTATAATTTTAGATAACATATGATACAATTTAAATACAAACTTATCTAATCCAAATGCTATCTAATAAATGGATTTATTCAAATGCTACCATACAGCATTCATGGTTTGAATTTCAAGGTATTTTATGGTAAAAGATTAGCAGAATATTTCTGAAAATTTTTTATGATAAATGTTTATATCTGAATGTTTCAATATTTATAGCTCTGTTCCTTAACCTTCTGAAAATAGAGAAATAATTTCTTATACCCTGCAAAACAGGGGTTCTGTTGGTTGTTCCACTAGATTTAGCAATTACTCCAATGAGGGTGTTGCAAGATCCTCTTCTAGGACCTGAATGTAGAGCAATGTTTGAAGAAGGAGAAGTAGATGACAGGTTCTTGATGATGTTATTCCTGACTGTGGAGCGTTTGCGTAAGAATTCTTTATGGAAGCCGTATGTATGGTTGATTGTGTTTGACTTAATGATTGTGAATTGTTTACTCTTTCTTGTGAGTTTCACTTGTGGTTAAAATTAAATCAGGTACCTTGATATGCTTCCAACCACTTTTGGAAATCCACTTTGGTTTAGTGATGATGAACTTCAAGGGCTAAGTGGGTCAACATTGTATCGTGCAACTGAATTGCAGGTACTTTCTCTTTGGAATCATCTTTTGATATCATTCAACCACTTTGATTGAAACTGTGCTTTTCTTGCCTATTTCAAGACATACCATGATATAAGACAAGACTGACTATCCCTGTGGCTAATGTCTGCTAACTATTATTTATTTTCTAAAATTTCAGAAAGTAGTCTTTGTGATCACTTTGTTCTGAAGCTGCCATCTATGTTCTTTGTGTAATAATAGCCAATTTGAATTAGTGATCTGCAGTATATGGTTGGTAATTACTTGAATGGCATAGAAGGAGCATGCACTTAATTTTTATGTTGGTATGATCATGTTTAGAACTTCAGATACAATTAAATAATTGGTGTTACTAATGCAAAATTCTATATGAAAATCGCCTAAAAGCCAACTTAGTTTTTCTAATATTGATCTCCATGAGATATTGAAGATCTATATTTCATTTTTGGCTGATTTGACCTTCCAGGTTTAGTTTGTTTTATGAGGTTTGAGAAAGAACCAGATCTCAATTCTGGTATTAACATCTGTCCCATCTTACTTAACAGCATATGTCAACTGTCTTATCTTGCAGAAGAAAAGTTTGCTGTCTTTGTATGATACTAAAGTGAAGGATTTGGTGAAGAAACTTTTGACTATTGATGGGGATCCAGAGATGTATGTGTTGGGTAAAATTGTATTTTTTTATTGACTAGTTTGTGTTTTGAAGTGGTTCATTCATGATTGACATAGTTTGACATCTGTAGAAATTTTGAGGCATCGTAGTTTGAGTTCATGTAGGATTTTATGTCAATGATGTTAATTTGGTTTTGGAAGTGAGGAGTTCAATGTGGATATGCTATACTATGTTAAATGTTCATATGCTTTTCCTAACAAGTCCTATTCATGACATTTTTTCATATGTGAGTCATCTGTTCATTGATGTGCTATGATAAGTATTACTGGAGAATGCCTAGGACAAAGTCCTTTTCAGGATGTCAGAAGAATATCATAGGTTATAGGATCACATTCAAACTATTGTCTTCTCTTTTGGTCATAGTCTGCCACTGTAAGTACAAGGTTATAGGTTTTGATTGATTTAAACATCTTTTATACAATGTTATTTACTTTATTGTCCAGTTATAGGTCCAGTTGCTAAGTTGTTTTATGTCATGCTGCTTATAGTTTTGACATTATCTTGCTTGTAAATTTAAGCTTATCCGATTTCATGTTCAATCTAATACTTGGATATATGGATATGTAAATATATCTCTATCTACTTTGGCCATGGTATTTTATAGATTTCTGTCCATCAACTTTGCTCTAAAGAAGGGGGAAAGCACCCTGTTTGTTACTGTCTCATGCTAGGAGGCTAGGAGCTCCTGCAAGCATTCCGCTTTGGGAGTTTATAGTTGCATTCTAAATTATGAGGACTAGTTTTTTTTGAATTATGGTCTTGTTTGAATGAGCTTATTTGGGCTTATAGACTGCAATAACCATTTATAAAACATTTTGGTCCTGTTTGGATGAGCTTATTAAAACAACATTTGAAATCCATGTAAGCTGTTTTGGGCTTATATTCATAAGCTAGAAGTTGAAGCTTATGAAAATAAGCCATTGCAAAAGCTAAAAACAGCTTAGGTGTTAGCTGTTCTATAATAATTTTGACTAAATTAACCCTAATAAATTACCCAAATTCCATTGCATAAACAATTCTCAAAGTGTCTATCCAAACACTATTCAGCTTATTTTAGACTGCACTTGCAACAATAAAGCTTATTTAACAAACTCTACTCAAATAAGTACCTATTTAAGTTGTTTATCCAATCAAAAGACCCATGTCTGTGTTGGTATTCAATTTACCTGTCTTTCTCGCACCGGTTTTCAATGATTTCTCGTGGTTAAAAATGCTATATCATTGTTAGAAAATTGCTAATGGGCTTACTTTACCCATGCATAAAATTGATCTTTACTGTTTTTAATTACACATCAGATGCATGTCTTTCACATTTACTGGCAATGATGGTACGTGTGCCTATAAACTTTAACCAGTAAGAATATCAGGAATTTTCAGTAGTCAAGGAACTCAACATATCTGTTGCAGAGAAATTTGACAGGATTCTGTAATTTTTTTTCTGTCTACACCTTTGATTGCTTTTTCTATTTGCTTTTCCTGTTAGCAGTAAATCTTACTCATTCTATATTCGAAGACACTATCAATATATACCTTCTCAACTATCTTCAGAATGATGTAATGATATGATCATTCTAGATTATTTTTTAAACAGCCATTTCTTAGCTAACTTAAACGTACATTTACATTGCTTCCTTTCTGCCTGACCTGTTTTTTCAGTGAGGTGTGCTTCGAAGATTTCCTTTGGTATGTACTTCTATTGAACTTTTATATGGCTCCAAATAAATTTTTGTTTATGTATGCTTACTTTCAATACTTGAATCCTTGGAGGCTGATAGCAGAGTTGCCTTCATGCTAGGGCAAATTCAATATTTTGGAGCCGTGCTTTGAACATTCCGCTTCCTCGTTCTTATGTATTTCCAGAAATGCAACAAGAAGTACATGACAGTTGCATTCCAGTCAGTAGAAGTTTCAAGACTTCAACAAATGGTGAAGATGATGAAAAAAGTGAGCCCATCTCTGTTTTTTTTTTACTAGTTTCCTATAAGAATTCTCTCTTACGATGTTTATCCAATTGAGAGGTCGTCATTTAGTCTTTCTTTGGATTGTAGAGTTAAAAATGATACAAAAATAGGTAATTTTCATTCCAGGTAGCCAGGTTAAAAAATCTGATAATCAAATCAAGGAAATGACATGTAACACAGTGGAAGGAGACACAGTGTGGGTAGAGGGTCTTGTCCCTGGGATTGACTTTAGCAACCATGGTAAGTTGTTGCCTGATGGCCGTACATTTCACTTCACTATATGCTTTTTAAGTTCTTTCTTTTTTTCCCCCCTTTAGATATTGTTTGACATGAAACCCATTCTTAGACCTTAACCTAACAGCTTCTAGCTTTAGGTCAATTAATTTCTTGACATGGTATCAAAGCCTCTATGACCAAACGAACTAGAATTCAGTTCTTGTTAACCCTATTCTCATAAATTAAATTTCAGTACAAAGTAATGGTGGGTGTGTGCTTTGTTAACGCTTCAAACCCAAAGGACTATTGTGTGAGAAGGCATATTAGAAATGAAACTCATTCTTATTAGGCTTTCATTGAACATCTTAATTTTTCAGTTTGATTGGCTCCTTGATGCTATACACTTGATATGTCATATTACATTTAATGTAGACCAGCTAAGGTACAAAGCCCTTGCTGTTTGTCTTTCTTGACTTTCCTGGATGTTAAAAGGTTATTGTCCTTTTCATTTAAGTCCTTACCAAAATGATTTTAAATAATTGGTGTTATTTTGTTTTTCATAGTGGTAGTGGTATCATATATAAAGTATGTCATGGATCCAGATGGAAAGTTCGCAATTAGAAAGATGGAAAATATCTATTATTGCTTTGATAACTTAAAAAGATAGATGAGCTGTTTATATACATACACATGTATGCCTGGCTTTGTGCCAGGGTGAGTTATCTTCATGCAATATATACTAGTTGCTTGCAATTTGAAAAAAATAATGAATGGAGTTCAAATGCCTCATGTGATTTACCTTGATTACATGGCTGATCAGATCTGAAGCCAGTAGCGACATGGGAAGTTGATGGAACTGGATCAGTAACAGGAGTTCCTTTTTCCATGTACCTTCTTTCTGGTAACATTCTTTTTGTGCCTTTTCAGTGTCCTTGTTAACATCCGATTAAGTATTTTCCTTGTTTGTGCCTCTATTTCTAGTAGTTACTGACAAATACTAACCTAATTTCCTTTTCTTCTTTCCCTCTCCATTTAAGTAGCTTCATCATCTAATTTGTCATGAAACTATTACCTTTTAATTCAAACTTTTTCCTTAATTGCAAAGCTCTGCAAAGTCCCTTGCTGATTGATCGAGAAATTTCCATTAGTTATGGCAACAAAGGAACTGAGGTACTGTATTTTGTCCCATGGTTGAAAAAAGATGAAAAAAAATGTAACTATTTTCCAACATTTTTTTTTTTTGGGGTACAAACTATTTTTCTACATTATTGTTTAGATTCAAGAGTTTACTTTTGTGCTTCTACATATTTTAAAGTTTTGTTGTGCACTATCAAATCATATTTTATTGAGTTTTATGAACACCTTTTGTTCATCAGAGGATGACCAGAATTACTCCTTTTCTATTTCTGTTGTTTTATTGTGAAAAGTTGTTTTCTTTTTTTATTTATGGCATTTACTCATGCTGTCTTTAATCTAAGGCTACTACCAGTTGTCTTCATCCAGTTAGTTGTTGACCATAATTTTTCTTTCTCTTTCAAGATATTTTTCTTCCAGGACAGGTGTATTTTCCTCCCACATTTAGCATTTATTCACTCTCCTGATTATGGATAATACCAGTAGGCCTTGTAATTTTTAGTTTTTACAGTTGTGGTCTATGATGTCAAAGCATTTGTCTGTACGCTGGAAACATTAATGGATTTACATGGGTTGGCTCTCATGTTGTATTTCTACATTATCCATGAGCCAAAATTCTGCAATTGGACATGACATTTTGTTTCCTTCTGTTTTTTTTTTCTCTTCTTTTTTAACATTCTTAGTTTTAAGTGTCAATCTTTTATGCAGCTAGCAGAGGGGCCATGCAAGGGGGAAATAGGGCTAATCATGAAACATTTTGATGTGGCCATTACTCACCGTTGGATTGAATCTGAATTTGACAGAAAAAAAAAGTTTAATTGGAACCAAATACATAATTTACTGGTCACTAAATTGCCATGAAGGCCTTACACCATAGACTTGGCCTTTTAACTCATTTAAGTTTTCTTGTACCATTTGTGGGTAATTCTTTTTTGTACCATTATGAATATATTTGAATATATACCTGTATATATATTTATAAGCCCCAATAAGTGGAGCTTCTGTTCAGTTAAAGGTTGATGTATAAGTTACTTTGAAGCTTATTTCAAGTACATGGTTTTCATAGTCTTCTGTTTGATGCAGGAACTTCTATATCTGTATGGTTTTGTCATTGATGAAAACACAGATGACTATCTCATGGTAATGGCTTACACTTGAATTGTACCTTGTTCACCCATAGTGCGGAATTCAGAAAGAGAGAATGATATTTGTTCTCATTGATATTTCTGGATGTACAAGATTGTATTTATAGTGAAATTCTAGGGAAAAGCCTAAGAGAAAAAATAGGAAAAAATCAGGAGAGAATTAATTGTAATCCCTTAATTCAAGGGATTGATTTTCAGCCTAAAATCTAGCCTAGAATCTCTCTAACAATATTTACATTACAACAGTAAAGATTGGATTTGATTTGGATATCCAAAATCACATCCAAAATATTCCAGCAATCACATCCAAATATTCTAGCAATCATATCTATACATATATCCCAAATCACATCCAAATATTCCAGCAATCATATCTGTACATTCCAACACTCCCCCTCAAGCTGGTGAATATATATCTTCCATTCCCAGCTTGGAAACCATCTCATGAAAATTTCCACTATTGAGTCCTTTAGTTAAGACATCGGCAAGTTGATCTCCTGAAGGAACATAGGACATGCAGATTAATCCTTCCTCAAGTTTCTCTTTAATAAAATGTCTGTCAATTTCAATATGCTTTGTCCTGTCATGTTGTACAGGATTATGAGCAATATTAATTGCAGACTTGTTATCACAATACAGTCTCATGGGACGCTGCTATTTGATCTTCAAGTCCTCTAGTATAATCTTCAGCCACAATAACTCACAAATTCCTTGTGCTGTTGCTCTGAACTCGGATTCTGTACTTGATCTTGCCACAACATTCTGTTTCTTACTCCTCCATGTTATTAGGTTACTTCCGAGAAAGGTACAATAACCTGTTGTTGATCTTCTGTCAACCACGGAACCTGCAAAATCCGCATCTGTATAGACTTCTAACTTGAGGTTTTGACTCTTCTTAAATAGCACTCCTTTCCCTGGACTTCCTTTCAAGTAGTGTAGTATTCGAAGAGCAGCTTGCATGTGTGATTCCTTTGGATCATGCATAAACTGGCTAATCAGACTTACAGCATAGGCAATATCTGGTCGGGTATGAGCAAGATAGATAAGCCTTCCTACTAGCCTCTGGTACATTTCTCGATCAACAGCTGGTTCTTCACTTGCTGCTGTTAGTTTCTGGTTTGCTTCAATCGGAGTAGCCACTGGTTTGCAGCCAAGCATTCCGGTTTCCTTTCAAAAGATCCAGGACATATTTTCTCTGTGAGATAAAGATCCCTTGCTTGGAGTATGAGACTTCAATTCCGAGAAAGTACTTCAGTTTTCCTAGCTCTTTTATCTCAAACTCTTTTGCCAAGCACTGTTTCAGTTTGAGTTTCTCCTCTTCATCATTACCAGTGACTATTATGTCATCAACATATACCAGAAGTGTTGTAACTGCCCCTGAATCCGTGTGCTTGATAAACAGTGTGTGATCTCCTTGACTTTGCTTGTACCCTGACGCTTTCATGACTTTGGTACATCTTCCGAACCAAGCTCTTGGTGACTGTTTTAGCCCATACAGGGCTTTCTTCAGCTTACATACTTTAGTTGCTGTTTCTCTCTCTTCAAAACCTGGTGGAATACTCATGTAGATTTCTTCTTCTAGGTCCCCATGTAAGAAGGCATTCTTTACATCATATTGTTGAAGTTGCCAATCAAAGTGAGCAGCTAGAGATAGTAGGATTCTCACCGTGTTCATCTTAGCTACTGGTGCAAATGTCTCCTAGTAGTCTACCCCATAAGTTTGAGTGTACCCTTTAGCCACCAACCTAGCCTTGTATCTCTCGAGTGAGCCATCAGCATTGTATTTCAGAGTAAAGACCCATTTGCAGCCGACTAAATTCTTTCCATTCGGTCTGTCAACTATCTCCCATGTCTTGTTTTTCTCTAGTGCCCTCATTTCTTCCTTCATTGCATTTCTCCACTCTTCTTTTGACAATGCCTCAGATAGATATTTAGGAACAGCAGTAGTATCTAGACTTGCAATAAAATTTTTGTGGGGTGGTGACAAACGTTGTAGTGACACATAGTGAGACAATGGATAAATAGGTTGCTTTGTGCACTTTCTGGAACCTTTTCTAAGGGCAATGGGAAGATCCAAATCATCAACAGGCGGTTCAGTCAAAGGAGGAATAGAACTTACCGTGCTTTCATTGATAATGGAGAGATTTAAATCATTCTTATGATTATGAACAGGCTGTTCAGCCAAAGGAAGAATAGAACTTACCGTGCTTTCATCGATAGGGTCTGGATTGGTAGTCTGGCTTTGCTTCGGATTAGGAACAGTAGCTGATCTCCTTGAATATATCTGAGAAAACCTTTTAGGATTATGAACAGAATCGGTTTGAGGAAGAGTTATAGGTTCCTGAGAAATAGAATTTGGAATAGACTCGAGTTGAGAATTTTCAGGAGTAGTAGATTGGGAAACAAAATCAGTTGGGGAAGCAGATGGAGTTTGAGAGACGGGTAACTCAAAATCACTAAGACCCAGACCATCTATTTCAGGAGCATTCTTATCTTCCAATGAATTCTCCCCCTGAAGATAAGAATGGTTGAAATATGACTTGTTTTCAACGAAGGTTACATCTGCTGACATATAGTATTTCCTAGAAGGAGGATGGTAGCATTTATAACCTTTTTGTGTGCAAGAATAGCCAAGGAAGATACATTTGATGGCTCGTGGATCTAATTTTCCCCTGTGGTGGTTATGTATATGGACAAAAGAAGTGCAACCGAAGACTCTTGGTGTAAGACCATTGGATACTCGGAAGTGAGGATAGAAAGTGGACAAAATTGCCATGGGTGTTTTCTGGTCCAATATACGTGAGGGTAACCTATTTATCATATATAAGTGGCTGTGAGAATAGCTTCTCCCCAATAAGACTTGGGAACTTTCCCATGAAATAACAAAGGCTCGGGTAGTGTTAAGAAGGTGACCATTCTTTCTTTCAGCAATTCCGTTCTGTTGGGATGTATTAACACAGGATGACTCGTGTATGATTCCCTCCTTTTGAAAATATGGTGACAGCACTTGATTAAAATAATCTTTGGCATTATCAGACCTAAAAACTTTGATTTTAACCCCAAACTGATTCTGAATCATGGAATGGAAGGAAGGAATAATAGTACTCACGTCAGATTTTTGTTTGAGCAAGAAAGTCCATGTGACTCTAGTACAATCATCTATTAAAGTAACAAACCAACGAGCTCCTGAGACATTTGGGGTTGTAGAAGGTCCCCAAATGTCGCTATGGACTAAATCAAAAGGTTTGGAACATCGTTTATTGCTAATAGGAAATGGAACCCGAGTGTGTTTGGCAAGCTCACAAATATCACAATGAAATTCTTTAATATCTAAATTCTTAAACAAAGATGGGTACATACCTTTCAAAGTTTGAAAGGATGGATGGCCAAAACGAAAATGATGAAGCCAAATGGCTTCTTTATTAGAAGTTGTAAGGAAAGAAACAGATAGAGTTTTGGTGAAACTCCTTTAGAGGCATCTGGTATCTCAAGAAAATACAGCCCATTCCTTTCCTTAGCAAGTCCAATCCTCCTCTCCGAGCCCTTGTCCTGAAAAACACACAATAAGATGGATGAAAAACCACATTACACTGTAAATCTTTAGTGAGTTTCTGGATAGAAACAAGGTTGGCTGATAATTTTTGGCACATGAAGGACATCTTTCAAGGTAAGATGTGGTGAAATAGATATATTCCCAATTCCAGCAACAGTAGCAAGTGATCCATTTGCTACGGTGATTTTTCTATTACTAGGACAAGGGGTATATGTGCTAAACTGTGAGGAACAGGGAGTCATATGGTCAGTAGCCCCAGAATCTATGATCCAGGAAGTGTCTAAGTGATTTCGTGAGGCATGTAAGCCAAAGAAACAGGAAGAGGTTCCAGACATTGAAGCTGAAAAACAAGGAATTGGTTTACGCAAAGGTGAGGGACGGGTACAGCAATGAAGGCTGTAGAACAGAACAGAGACGCAGCAATGAAGGCTGCAAACAGACGCAGAAAGTAGAGAGAAAAAGGAAAGAAACGCAGCAATGAAGGCTGCACTGCAAATAGATGCAAAGAGCAAAGGGAAAGGGAAAGAGATGCAGCAATGAAGGCTGCAAAGGGAAAGAGAAAGAGATGCAGCAATGAAGGCTGCAAATAGAACCCAGAAATCTCTCCTAAGGCTCTGATACCATGCGGAATTCAGAAAGAGAGAATGATATTTGTTCTCATTGATATTTCTGGATGTACAAGACTGTATTTATAGTGAAATTCTAGGGAAAAGCCTAAGAGAAAAAAATAGGAAAAAATCAGGAGAGAATTAACTGTAATCCCTTAATTCAAGGGATTGATTTTCAGCCTAAAATCTAGCTTAGAATCTCTCTAACAATATTTACATTACAACAGTAAAGATTGGATTTGATTTGGATATCCAAATCACATCCAAATATTCCAGCAATCACATCCAAATATTCCAGCAATCATATCTGTACATATATCCAAATCATATCCAAATATTCCAGCAATCACATCCAAATATTCCAGCAATCATATCTGTACATTCCAATACATAGTAAAATTTCTCTTTAACATTTACTCCCCTTCCCTTAGTTGTTTTTGTTGACACAATTCTATATCTATTGAAAGAAGCTTCGTTGTGTTCATATTTCTTAATTTAAACAATTATGGCTATTGCACTCTCTATTTGTTGCAATGTGGCACCTTGCATTTGTGTGAAGTGTTGCTAAATATATTTAGTGTTGTTCTGGCACCAGGGTGGTACATGTGTGAAACCAATAACTGAGTTGGCAAGAGTAATTGCAGTAAAAAACTGAGAAACTTCCAGTGCAACATTAGGAAAAGAAATTAATATTCCCATGCTTGTTGTTTTCAAAAATTTAAAACAAAAAAAAAAAAACAATTCTACAGGCTTTTTAAGTAAACGTTAAAGGTAACATTAAAAATAATCATAATCAACAACCCAAAAATAAATGTGTTTCCTTTTGTTTCAGCGTTCCCTAAAAAATGGTTTATGGTACTAATTATTGCGGGCCTTTGATGAGCCACAAGAAAAGCATATATATATATATATATATACATACTTACTATATTCTTAGTTCTTACACATATTATCTACCTGTTGTTTATCAATTGCTATACAGTAGCTACACAATTAGTTTTGCAACTATAATAGCATTTCATACGTCCACCTTAACTACTTAAATTTGTCCATGACTACTGTCATTTGGCTTCTGTTATTTACTCTATCATGCGCTGTGATTCTAGTGGTCACAGTTGTTACAGACCAATATAGACATGGCTTACTAACTTATCATTGTTGGGTCCTTGCAGGTCCACTATCCAGCAGAAGCAATTAATACTATTTCTTTTTCAGAATCCAAAAGCCAACTTCTTGAAGTGCAGGTATGCTAAGAATTTATCAACTTTATGGTATGCTTATTGTTTCAAGTAGAATGCTTTTATCTGGAAAGTTTTGTTTCACCTATTGTTCAAAGTTTTTCCCCCTTTTGTAACTACACTTTTCTTTTTCTGGGTTTATGTTTACAGAAGGCTGAAATGAGATGTCTTTTACCCAAAACTTCGCTGGATCATGGATTTTTTCCAGTTGGTGCCCAAAACGGTGGAGAAAATAACAAGTGCAAGGTTGACCAAATTTGCAACTATAGTTGGAGTGGTGAGCGCAAGATGCCATCTTACGTAAACAAGCTGGTTTTTCCTGAGAAATTTATGACTACCTTGAGGACCATAGCCATGCAGGAAGATGAGCTTTTCAAGGTTTCCTCAATGCTGGAAGAGGTGCAGTTTCTATGCAACATTTTGTTTTTCTTATTTTCCTTGGAATATCAGACTTTTACATCCTGGCTTAGTTTCTGAATCTGTACTTTTATTTGCTTGGTAAGTTTTCTATCAAGATCTACCACATTTGCTACCCTTCCTATCACTTAACTACTTGAAATGAAGTGAATCTGCTACTTAACATGTAACACCTTGCTTTTCATCATGGGGACAGCCTCTGGAAATTGTGTGATGCTTTTGTTTACAGAAGAAGACAAGACAGACCTTTCCTTTTTCTCAGTTGAATTGCCCACAACTTAGAAGAGATTAATATTCTGAGTTTCTGACTGAAAAGAACAAATAGGAACAACTCACTGTTGAGGGCATAAATTGATGAGACAACTAAAAATGTTGATTAATGCTGAACATATGTGTAAAAAACAACAGCACTGTGGATGACAATAACTCCATGCTGAAATACTGAATCAATCCATTGAAAAGGCAATTCTTTGTCAAAATCCAATACAATTTTATGCAAAAGAATTGCATTTCTTTAAGAAAATTGGTGGAAGAATTGAGGCCTATCTTCTTTCTTCACATTTTAAAATTTATAAATAAATTATTAAATTTACATATTATTATTGTGCTTCTATGTATGCTCCTCAACAAAAACCTGATGTGGAAATCTTTTAAAAAGGTGAGAAGTGTATAATATTACTATATTAGAGCAATGCTGTGCAACACGAACAATTTACTTTAAAAACAAATGAACCTCTGAATCAACACCAACCATTGGATTTCTGTATTTGGTGGGGACCACTTAATTAATGAACACTAAAATCGCTGCCCATGTAATTCAGTATGTTGACTTCATGCTGAAGGGGACACTCTTCAGACATGATGGGTTCCATATCAATATCATAGTGGTGGCTGTTTAGAATTAATCCAGTAAGAAACATTATTATGTAATGTTTTGTGAATAGCTTAATGGTATTTAACAGAAAGCTAGGAAGCGTCTGTTACCTTTAGAAAGTAGCCATAGTTGTATATCTTATGGGGTTATGAGTTGGGTTGCACGCCAATAAATTTACATATAGAAGTCATATGTTTGCAGTTCTCTATAGAAACGGTGTTACTTGAGAATCATTTTAGAAACAAAGAAAAGGGTTTTGCTTCGAAACAGAATCCCCTGGGCTACCTTATCTTCATTTTGAGGATACACATAGTAACTATGAAATGTGATATATTGATGCAGACTGTAGTCAGCTTTTATTCCTAAAGGTTCAATTATGAATAGAAATCAATGTGTTCTATTAGTTATTTTCTTATTTTTTACAAACATGTTTTGTTTATTAATAACATTCTTTTATGCTTTTATTTATTTTAAAAACTATTTACTTTGTTACATAAACATGATTAGTATTAGTGCATTTAAGGTCAATCAGATGTCCTTCCTGACATTTTCCTCTGATTGTTTGAAAGCCTAGACAAAATGAAAGCAATATATTACATCTACCCATAAGCAAAGTAATAAGCATTATGTTAATTTGAATTGTTTATTTTCATTTGAATTCAACAGTAATACAATTTTTATGCATTTTATAAAGCTTGTTGGACCTGAGGGTGAGAGGCAACTATCAGATACAGATGTCCAATCAGCAGTATGGGAGGTTTGCGGTGATTCTGGAGCTTTGCAATTGCTTGTTGATCTTCTTCGTGTGAAGTGAGTTTCAGAAATTACATGACAACCATAACTGTTGATAGGATTATGTTAATTATGTAACCTGAATATATATATATATATATATATATATAGTGCCCAACTCGTAATCTGCTTGCAACTTGATTTTTGCAAATGATGTTGAATGTTCTTCCTTTTTATATTCAATGTGGCATTTCATTTACTGAGTAACACAGAAGATGCAGGGTTGATAGATCACCAGCATTGATATATCTTATGTGTAGTTCCTAATTAATTTGACTGCATGCAAGGTTGATGAATCTTGAAGAGGGTTCTGGTACAGAGGAAAGTGACCTTGATTTGCTCAAGAAGGCCCGTATTATTGATAGCCAGGAAGATAACAATCAGTACAAAAACAATATAAGGTAGGAACTTGTTTCCTTGATTATGGTATTCATAAACCCATATATAGTTTAAGGAGAAAAAATATACACGAGATCTACTATCATGTTAAATCATGTCTTTTGGTGGTCAAGCACCATTTGGGTTGTTGAAATTCTTTCTGATTTGCTGCTAATCTAAGTCATTCTCACTTCCGGGATGAAACAAAATATCTAATTGAATGGGAAAATTGCAAAAGGATCACTCTCAAGGATAAAATATCTATTTGATTGCATAAAAAGTAACAACAGATGGAGAAATATTTAAGTCTGGATTTGTTGATTATGAAGTGTCTCTTGTTCTTAAATTTGGTTGTTTTTTTTCCCCTTCTTATTTTTGCTTTTACAATATAATAATTAGAACTCTGATATCAATATTATGCATTGCACATTTTGGATTGTAATAAATTATGTTGCTAACCTAATGTGCTTCATAGTTTTCAGCCTCAGACACTGTACCAACTTGCCATTTTAATTATATGAGTTTTGGTTGACACTATGAGCTCTGAATTTGCTGGATATCTATCTATTTCTTTTCAGCCGAAGGAAGCCTTGGATTTCTTACTTAATCTATTGTTTTCCTTATCTATATTGTTGTCTTTCTAATATTTTTTTTTCCTCAAAACTTCAGCACGATGGAAAATGAATCAGAGGAACCAAAGTTGAAAATGACTAGAAACAAGTGGTCTACTATAGTATATCGTCGAGGCCAAAAGCAGCTAACTCGATTATTCTTGAAAGAAGCAGAACATGCTCTGCAGTTATCACTGAACGAAGACTTGAGTGTTCGTTGATAACCGTGTCACTGTAACCCTCCTCTTGTTCCCTGATCTTTAGTCAAAATAGTTTTAGTATACTGAGGATTGAGTCAAATCTCTCTCATTTGTGCACTTGCAATGAGAGTTTCCCCATTTTCATTTCTGTTTTTCTGAAGACCTTAATCATGTTTTATCCGTTTACATGATGATTGGAAGTGTTATATAGCTCCAAGTCTTTATGGGGAAAGCAGAGTTTGAAAACGTTCTAGGACATCTGTCAACTGTTGTTCCTAGTGTTCCCTAATGAGGTTAAATTTTGTTGACTATTTCTTCACTTTTTTCCCTTGTGTAATACTTGAACAATAAAAACATGTAATTAGTTTGACAAAAAGGAAATACTAAATTTAGAAATGCCAAACCTTTGTCACTCGCTGCTTGAACATTGAGAACATGCAATTAATTTAGGAAAAAAGTACTAAATTTAGAAATGCCAAACCATCTGTTCTACTTTTCACTCTGACTTTGTGTGATGTGAAGCGCAACCCTGGTGGTGTAATCAACTTTTTTCTTGATTTTATCCCATATAAAATCTGTACTGATGCCACCTCTCAATTCATTTGATGGCCAATTCAACTGCACGAAAGCTCAGGGCTTTTGTGGTTTTGCCAGTTAAATTTATAATGAAAGGCATCTTACAACAGAATGAACGATAAATAAGGATTAACATTGAGTAGAATCAAATATGAACATCAAATACAGTACTTTAATCTAATATTGCGTCCAGTCATCACAAAAACCGATAAGCAAGCATGAGTACGATTTTCAGAAAAATTAGCAACAGCGATGATAAAATAGTGAGGTTAGGTGAATATATCCTGCCCAAAAGATAAATATTAGACGTATATACCAAAATTTGGATATGACATTACATTTTCTGAGAATTTCCTTTTAAGATGTTTATATTTAATCCCTTAAAAGAAAAGATAAAATTAGTCACCCAAGGTACCATATCTGGCTTCCTCTCTACCATTTGCCATACATCATTCATTGCCCACCAAAATGTTCTTTCCCCATTGCCATACATCTTACAACAAAATGTTCTTTCAGAAAGGATACTAATCATTCCCCATTGTCTTTCCTGCTACTAGTTCAGCTCTACTTTTGTCAATCTTGTAGGGCTGCCACATGCGCAAGCAACCACCCTACAAAATAAGCAGCAGCTGCAGCTATGGCACCACTGAAGAGAGTGATAGCCAAGGAGAACATGTACTTTTGACCAGTAATCCTTGCCTTTGCTACCCCAAGAAGAGCAAGGGCAAGTGCAGAAACAAGGCAAGCTCCAAGAAACTTTACAGAGTCACTGTCTGTAAATGGTATGAGGATGACGAAAGAGAGCAGAGGAGCAGAGCCAAATACCATGAAGGATGCAAAGGTGACAAGTCCATTCTTCCAGGGCTTCACTTCTTGGCCTGCAGGTAGTATTCCTTTTTCAGCTAGCATTCTCTGGTCCACCAAGATGTCCCTGTATTTTGTAAATATGTTCACAACCTTGCACCAAAGTAACCAGAATCAATCAGTTTCAAAGCAATTTGGCATATATATACAATCTACAAAGGCCAAATAAATAAAGATGAAACAAAATGTTGTTGACTGAAGTGAAGCTTTGTTACAAATTTCTCCCAAAAATATCCAAATGGTATGTTTTTCTCATACATACCATGGTTGCATCACTGTAGTCCATGCCAAGAGCTTGATAGTGTCTGACTAACTCATTTTGCTCATTGCACCTATGATTCATGACATCCCATTCTGTCACTCGCCTTTCCTCAATGATCACATCCTGCTCAGTGCTAACGGACACAAAGTCTCCAAACCCCATTGATATTGCATCTGCCACTAGGTTTGCAAACCCAAGAACCAGCACATCCACTACATTCAGAGTGTAGTACAGCAGTTAATAATCTCTTAGAATTTACACCTCCATGGGGATCACTCCGGTTCAAGTCTTCAACTTTTTTACCAGCACTTTAAATTGTTGTTAAATATTTATTAATTGTTAGTATTTGATGGACTTCAAACGTTTATTGAAAAAAAAGCAATTAATAAATGTTTAACGACTCAGCAAAAACTCCATACATAAGTAGTCTATCTTGGCATGATAATAAGTATTTCAGACAAACATGACTGAACAAAGAATTTTTGTTTTCATGAGGAATAATCTTTCAACTTTTTCTGAAAAAAAAAAATTGGGAATTAAGCCCATGGCCTTAATTCTTCACAGCCTCCTCCCATTTCCCTAGCCTAGTGCCTAGCTAGTAACAAAAGCCATAACCATTTACCAGGTCCAGAATAATGGTCTCGAACCTCATAGGCTGGCAGGGACTAGAGTTAGAAAGAGCTATATTAATGTTATATTCATAATGATTAGCTCAAAGTCCTTATTCTATTATGAACTGAAAAGCAATAGTTGGTTCATATATGCCAGACTTGAATCATTTTCCTCTGTTATTGTGCCATCGCATGAATGGTAGTAGAAACTAATAAGGATGTATAACTAGAGTGCCGAGAAATCCAGATGCACCCCACTCCAATCTGCATCAAAATTTCCTGTCTGCACAAGCACAAACTGCAAATTAATGTTGTTTGGTTGTGAAAAGGACAAGAGGGGCTGCAAGTACAAAGCCTAGCATTGAAAAAGCTTCTTAGATACCTGAGGCAAAGCTTCTTAGACTATTAGCTCCCTTCTAATTTTGATCTCACACTGTGGGAGCTCCTACTATATCAGATAATGCCTAACCAGGGACTACAGTTGCAATCTCAACATTCCCTTGTTTTGTCATAGTCATAGGCACAAAGTTATATTAATAACTTTCTGGTTTTTCGCCCATTCACCTTATTTAGCTCACTTAGCTATGCATATGTTAAATACCCATTCAAACATACAAATTTCTATAAAACCAAAGTATAATTAATCTTAATAACTAAAATAATTATTAATATTTTTTTTAAAAAATCAAAATAACTACACAAAAGATTGCCTCACTATATGTTGAAATTTCAAATAATTATTATTAGTTTTTGTTTCTTAAATTTTGAATGTATAACCCATTGAAATTTAAGGTCCAAGGTTTACAATGACTGTCTAATAAGTTTACAAAGAGAGCAACTAAAAGCCTTCCAAGTCCCAACTAGGCATATATCCCAGCTTCTTAATTATAAAAGAAAAGAAAAATAACTACAGCTGAATTCATAAAGAAAAACAAATTAGGAAGAAAGCAAGTAAATTGAGACCTTAAGCCATTAAATTTGGGCTTAACTTAGGTGTTGAGTAGGTAGGTGAAATTTTGCATAAAAGTTTTCAGTTCAAATTAGATTATCAAGACTTTTTAATGTACTAAAAAATGTAGGACTCTAGTATAGGTTATAGATAAGCAAATACTTGAAGGAAAATGCTGGTCAGAATGAATTGAAAGTAAGTTTAATGAGTGGCCGCTAGCTATCACATTTCTTATCAAAGAAGCACATTTTAATGTTATATAACTACATTCTACCTATATATCCACCTATCTATTTTATTTGGTGGAGAGATTGTTAATATCTGTCAAACTAATTATGTGAGATACTATATATTATCTCCCATTGTAACTATTAACTTTAATACTGATTATTATTAATATATGAATAATAAGAGACTATAATTTATAGTTTACCGATGACGCAGTTTCAGTATTTGCCATCTTTGAAAATTCACTTTGAATGATTGTAACTTTACAAGAGGAATTATAGTGAAAAAAGGAAAGACACAAATATACCAGAGGAACTACGGCTAGCTGAGATGGAGGAAATGAGAGAGAAGCAAGTGATAATGGCATCAAGCCCTGCATACACTATGCTCTTCCCATATTCTCCTTTCCAAGGCTCTTTTGGTCTCTCATCACCGTTACTTTCTACATCACCACCACCACCCTCCTCCGCCCGGCCGAGGAGCCTTGCGATGGCGCCGCCGCCGCTGCTGCCTCCTCTCTCACCCATTACCACCTAGTTTTCTTTCTTGTTTTTCTGTTCTTGGAATCTTGGATGTGATAGTGGTATATACACTGTAAGAGTATGATTTTACTGTGTGCCTTCAGCTTTAACACTGATGTGCAGAGTTTTTATGACAATAATAATGGTGTCACTTTGCATGTAAATGCACACACACGTAGCCAATGGCTGTAATTTTTTGTTACTGTTGCACTGCACTCTATTGACACGTTTCAATGAGTACGTGGCCAGCATGTGGCCTTAGACAGAAAACGATAACCGAATCGGTCGTTAAACCGGTTGAGGTACTGATTTAAGATTTAATGGTTCAACCGTAATCGAACCGTAGTCGAACAGACATATAATTAAATATATATTTATATTTATATATAAATATAAGTATATTTATATATATATATAATTATTTATATATTAATAAAATAAATAAAAATTATAAAAATATAATATAAATCAATAATAAAATTATTTGAAACATAAAAAAAAGTGTCATAAAATAAAAAAATATTTACATTCATGTAAGCAATACAACATTAATTCACATAGTAATATAGCATATAAATTCACTAAAATAAACATAATTCACAATTTACAATCTATATGTTATAAACATTAACAGTAATAATATTTCTTTCATCTGGTCTTTTATCCCTAGTTCGAACTAAGGATATTTGTTACAAGTTGTAACTATGTACTTACTTTATATTAAAATATAATAAGGCTCATTATATAATGAGAGTGTAGTTGGTTCGGTGGTAAAGTTGGTGGCCTCACTTCTCCGTGACCTGTGTTCGATTCCTCTGAAATTACTTTTGTTAAAATTATAAAGCTGAACCGGTATAGAGGTTGGACTGGACCGACCAGTTTGGTTCCCGATTAAATCGGTCCGGTTTTCAGAACCTGAAAATACCCTCTATTCATAGATGTAGACTATTAAAACATGTTACTCACACAATAATAGTGTTGACGTTAAATAAATAAATTCATTAATTATTGTTAATTCAAATAAAAATGCTTGTGCTATTGTTTATATATTCATTTGACTACAATATTTATGTGTTTTAAAAAATGTTATAATATTTTTATGCATACGGAACTATTCTTAATTAATAGAGCTAGTTTACTTATACAACTGCTATGATTATACTTATTATGCTTCACTTACATATTATTTTTGTTTAATGAATTCTAACATTATTTGTTGAAGTAAACTTATTCAATCAATTTTGAATTATAACTTAAATGAAATGAAGTCTTTTAAAAAATTATTTGTTCTTAGATTAAATTTTATTCAGTCGTTTTATCTGACCTTTAATTTATTATTAAATAAACCCTCTTTTTAATAAAATAAAACCTATTTAATTTTTCATTAATAATTAACAACGTTATCATAGCCATTAAGTCAAATTGAGTAAACAAAAAAGCAAAAGAAATATATAAATTTCCTCAAAAAAAAAAATTCCTCTCTTTATCTCTTGAAAAAGTTTTTATAACATAAAAATATAAAATTAATATTTAGGGTTAAATTTGACATGAAATTTTGGTTTGATATTAATAATTTGTTGATGTTCTTATTATATAAATTTTTATAAAAAAACTATATTTTCATGTAAATAATTTTTAATTTATAAACTACAATTATTTATTTAAATAAAATTATTTAAAAATAAAATAAAATCAAATTAAAATATTGTTTATGAAATGAAACTAAAAATTAAGAAAATAATTATACTTTCTCTTAAAAATTATTTATCTTTGCTGCCTGATGGAGAAACAAAAATATAACCAACAAAAAGAAACAAACAAAAAAATAAGTTTCTAAATTCAAGGAGTGAATCACACCCCAAGAAAAGAATAAAATAATTTCATATAATATCCAGTGTAATAAACCGTCCAACCGCCGGCCATTTTGTTGTTTTATAAACATTGATTTTATGTTTTTCTTTTTTAAATTTTCTCTTTGTTTTGCCTTCGGAAATAAAAATTAAAAATATTTTTGGTACATAATAAAAGTTAAAAGATAACCTATGTCATTAATTTTTAGTCCTCCCTCATGAGTGATCTCAGAACAAATTATAGACAGATTTTCAATTGTAAATGAATTTAAATCTAAGGTATTCGATTAAATATATATAAATGCTAACTAATTGGACATAAAATTATTTCCTTTTTCCTTTAGCGTGAAATGAAAATGACAAAAGAAATCATAAATTTTAAAAATAAATGACTTGAGTGCAGTGAGAACATTTGAGCTACACCAATGGCCTCCTTTCCTCATTTTCTCCTACAGAATCTGGGTGGCCCCTCAGCTCTTCATCACCACCAGAAGATTTTGCAACATTGGCACTGGTAGCAGAGGTTGAGGCCCTCTTGGTGGGCTTGTTTTCAGGCACCATCTTCAGTGTGATCCCCATGGCTATGAGTAGAAGTCCACTCCCATGCTGCTCTGTCAATGGTTTTTTGTGAATATCAGGTATGATAGTAGCAATGTCACAGCCTTTCTTGCAGTTGTTATCTGTGATCAAATTCAATGAAGGAAAGTAAGTTAGGACCCCAGAATGGGATTAAAGTTGAAATATCAAATTTCATCTAATATGAATGATTCTGGTGATCCTGATATTCATGTGGGTGGCTGATATTTTGAGTAGAAGTTTTAAGCACTGGATCATCCCCTTCTGACAGATCAACTTTCAATTCAGAATTCAAATTTTTAGTAACAAAAAGGTTAAATGTTTGATCATTTAATACCATTTATGACCCCATGGTGCTTGGTTTTTTCCCATTGGAGTTAAGGCCATACATTAGGCTTATTAATGTTAGGCGCTGTGTATGCAATAATGGGCCAAAACTGATAGAATGGAAGCAGGAAAAAGCTTGTGACAGCAATATACCATGGCTGTGGTGGCAGCACCAAAGATGGCAATGAGGGAGAGCACAGAGACTTGGCCAATAAAGGTGGCCATTGCTTCGAAGACTAATACGCCATACACATAGGGATGCTGCAAGAACAAGAAAAGGTGATTCTATCTTAGCAGAAAGCAGAGTGCAGCGTGGAAAAAGGTGCTATTTGTCCCACAAATATACCTGTGAACATGAAGTCCATGCTTTGAATAATTCTCCTGTAAAAAGCATGGGTGGGATTAAGAAAGGCAAACCCACCACTGTGGAGCAGAAGAGCATCTCCATCTGTGTGTTAACAATGAACAAGTAAAGAATTTGATATGCTGCTAACTACTATGTAACAGTTTGAATCACAATTTTTGACATAATTGCATTCTGTTCACTTGAAAAAGCACAGAGAAGATAAAATCACCTGTGTGGTCTCAGGGTTCATAGTAAATATTGCTTCTTGCAAATTTCCCAGAAAGGAATCCATGACCAATGCGCCAGATATCATAATAACACCAACAACACTGAAATTTGGTGATGTCTGTGCATCTGCTAGTGTGAATAAGATCAAGCCAACTACCAGAAGTATTGCAGATACATATTCATGAAATGGATATTTCCGTTTCAGACCAGGAATGAAGGCACCCATTATCATCACTGGCAGCACCTAAATGTACCAAAAATGGATCTATTATTTTTGAATTTTCAATGTCTAATGTTCAGTTAGCTATAACATGGTGACAAAGTTTAAGGGGGAAAAAATCAGGTTAGAATCTCTGGAACAAGTCAGCTAAATTGGAGCCACTGAGCCACAGGTGTGATAAGCTCAATATGAAGTAAGCACTTAAATGGGACAATCTGATTCCCAATAAGTAACTTTTTGGAATAACATAAAATGCTTTCAAGTTGTTTCAACTTTAACTGATCCAGAACCAGTTGCCTTCAAAAATGGGTAAGGTAAAAGATGGCTTCCTTCCATTGTGCTTTTGTCACTCACCTTTGTGGATTTGAACATGATCTGTGCGGGGTAGTTAAGAAAAGCCAAAGATCCCTTTGTTAGGCCATGGGAACCCATAAGTACTGCAGAAAGCTTCACATAAGTTTTCCATGGGTTCACCATTTGCTTGCTTGTGAAGCCTTGGAGGTAAATCAGAAACAGGTAAACAAAGCCTTGAACAAATGTGAAGTACCAACCGTAGCTGAAATAAGAAACCAAATCACCCATTTTTTCACCATAAATGAGAAGTCCCCAATCAAAGCTACAAATCAGTAACAAATGAAACAGTATTAAGGTGATGAAAATTACCTAAAATGGAGCCTGTTATACACATATTCCTGAAAATCATGCCAATGATCAAATAATTAATAGCGAATGCTAATTTAATTAGCAAATAACTTCGCATACCAAAAATTGCAATTATTCAGATGCAGAAAACAAAAAAGAACAGCAAATGTAAAATCGAAGCTCAAGTCTCCAAAGAGATATCCAGAAGCAATAACAAAAGGCAGAAAATTATTGGGATTCTGAGAAACTATTTCCTGAAAAACTATTAATCTTTGGGCCATTGCCCACTGATTTTGAAAAAACAAAAAACAGAGGAAAGAAAAACTGAAGAAACTTACCAACTCAGGCAACCGCTTCTATACACAGAAAGAAACAACAAATTCAAAATTTGTTTTCTTTCTCCTCATATAGTGCCCGTATTTCTGCAACCCAGTTGCAGAAAGAGTAAACCACGAAGGTTTATTGTGGTTTTACACAAACCAAACCAAACTAAAAAAATTCAAGAAAACCAATAGAGAACAGAGCATTTGTAATCTAATCTACCTCACAGATGCCATTAACGAGATACCCAAAGAAGAAGCCAGAAGAGCAAATGAGGAATTGTTGCCATCTGGGTCTGTCTGAGAGAGAAATCCCAAAAAGACTACGAGCCTGCTCTTCGTTCTTCATCACTCTCCCAGTCTCCCTTCCCTTCCTTTGCTTGTATCTGCAATCCTCAGGAGCTAACTCTCCCAAATGGGTGCCAACCCAAAATTCAATTCAACAAAAAATGATATTTTTGAAATCAGAATTTGCTCAAACCATGAGAATAATATCAGTCTGGAAAATTTGCATGTTGACTTTGCCAGCCCCAGAGAGAGAGAGAGAGAGAGAGAAGGCTCAGTTGCACAAATTGGAAACTTGTTGGAGCAGGCTAAGACCATGCATGGGGCATGAGAGAGAGAGAGAGAGAGAGAGAGAGAGAGAGAGAAATGTTTTGCTGATTCTCAGAAATGGTGGGAATTAATGATAGACTTTTCCATTCCACCTAGGTACGCTCTCCTCTCCGGGAAAGTTTTTGATTCCAACACGGGGAGGTCACCTGCTAGAGGGCAGTTATATCATGTGGCCTACGTGCATACTTCTTCATGCACCCTTTTTAAAATAATGATTGCAGCCTATTTTGATATTGGAATGATTTAGGTGTGGGGTCATTCAGTTTTGGATTAAACTTTTTTTAAAAAATAAAAGGTTTAGGTAAAATAGATGTTGTTTCAAAGATTAAGAAGAAGTAAAGTTGACTTAATTTTATAATTAAACTATTATTTTCATCATTTAAATACTTATTTGATATTAATTTAATTTTTTAAATATAAATAATATTAAATTAGTCATTTAAAAATTTAAAATGATATCAAAATAATCTTTTAAAGATACGTGATATCAAATTAATTATCTACAAATTTAAAGTGATATATAAAAAAATATTATTTTGATGTCATTTAAATTTTTGTTAACTAATTTGATATCACATATTTTTAAAAGATCAAATTGATATCAAATATTTTTAAAATATTAAATTAATATTAAGTAAATACTTAGATGATTAAAATAATAATTTAGTTTAATTTATCATTCCAATTGAACTAACTTTTATTGATAACTTTGAATTAAGATCTTCCATAATGGAGGGTGTATTTAGCAGAATAAAATATAATATTAATAATTATTAATTAATAATATATTAATATAAATTTTAATAGAATATAAACACATAAATAATAAATTATAAATTTAATAAAACTTATTTAATTTTTTTTATAAATAACTATCATTTTAAACTTTACTCTCTTTATTATCCAAATCCGTTAGTTTTATGTGAGAAATTCTACCTTCTGTCCATTTTGTACCAATATAACTCCTATAATAATTATAGGTTTTGATGTAGCTGCATCTTCTCAATTCGAAGAAAACAAAAAAAAAAAAATTGAGAAGGATTACTATGATGCATTTACATTCACGTTTTTTCATGAGCCAAATCCAATTAAACTCAGTTCATTGACATATCCTGGAAGAAAAATTATGCAAGTACCTTGATATATTTTTTTAAATATTGAGTAATATGCTTTACTAAAGTGATAATATTATTTTTCTTTTTTTTTTATTGCAGTTAAGATGCCTCCGAGTCAGCTTATATTTTTCTTAAAAATAGAAGTTAAAAGAGGAAGAAATCGATGTTATCTCATTTTAAAATTTGAACATACTATAAGTTTTATAAAAAAAAAATTACAATAATGCATAGAAATCGCTTATTAATTAGATATTATCATCAAAAATTAAATTTAAAAAATTTGAATCAATGCAGTTTAATTTTACTAATTAAGCCAACTTAATTATTGAGGCAAATTACATTTTATCTTGATTGATCCACCTTAATTAAAAACAAGTCATTTATATTACAGTTTGCCTATTTTTTTAATTTGTACATGAAAGTTTTAAAGAGAGAGGAGGCTTTCTTATTCCAAGAATCGAACATGTTATGAATTTTAATAAGAACTTATAATAATATTTACAAATCACTTATTAATAAAAAAATTTTAACAAAATTTGAACTCACGAGCTTTTATACTTACATAATAACTCTAAGAATTGAAAAGGTTAAAATTTGAATAATTAATAGTGTATCTGATCACACATATCACGTGTTCACCTTTATTTAAATTCTCATATACTATAATTATCTAAGCAATATGTCTAAGTAATAATATGATAATGATAATTTTGATAGCTGATGAGAGGATTTTTCAATTACCTTACACAAGTGAAACCCTTATTTAAAAAAAAAAAAAAGAAACTGGTATATTTGTTAAGGGAGATTTAGATTGTGTTTGGAATAATAAATTTTGGATTTAATTTAATTTATAAATTAATTTCTTTGTTTAGAAAATTATAAAATGAAAATAAATATGAATTGAAAATTTAATAGATTTTAATTAAATTATTTTAGAAATCTTTTTAGAAATCAGAAGATTTGGATGGATTTTAATAGATTTTGTATAAATTTATTATTATATTCTCAATAGAGAAATAAAATAATCATATTATTATAAAATTAAAATTTTACATTTTTTTGGTCAAATTTTTTTTATAAATTATCACATCAAGTGAATGGAATTTGAACTTAATAAAAAATTGTAGAACTAATTGTATTTAAAAACATATATATAGAAAATTCCAAATTCACACAAAATGTATAATTACCTAGATATTATATATTTAAAATTTTTGGTCAATTATAAATTAATTTTTATTGATTTAATTTTCATAATCTATGTTGATTAATTATGTAAGAAAATTTCTTAAATTTAGAAGGAAAGCCCAAAAATTAATAATAGTTCAATGGAAAAGACATACTACTAAGTAGAGGCAAAAAAAAAAAAAATCAATTTGTTAAACATACGTTATTTAAAAAATCATTAACACAGTTGGATTTTGTAAATAAAGTTTAAAGGATTTTTTTTTTATAAGAGAACAATATTATATGAGAAATAAAGTTTAACGGTTTAATCAAGAGTATAAGAAACCTTTCAACAAAGTCTACTAAAGTAAACAAATTGTTTTTGCTAGTATTTGCTGAGAGTAGGTCTGGAGGAAGTGAACAAAAGTTAGAGAATAAGATATAAAGGAGAACGGTTTTTTTTGGAAACCCCGTAAATAAATTTCAATTCAATTCTGTTTATTCTTCTGCATAGAGAGTCAACATGCTTATAATTTATATACTTGTCCATTCTTGATTGAAAAGGCCTTTTTGTTCTTTTTTTTTTCTTTTTACGATAATGATAATCCATTAAATCATTTTTTTAATAATTCTAAAGGCATATTTTCAATATTTACTTACTACAATTACTAAATTACTATTGTTAAAATTAGATCGGAATGGACAAGATGGTCCAATTGATTTAATTGTGAACTAAATATTTACTCAGTTATGATTCAGTCTTATAATCGAATTTATGGTCAAACCACTTTATACCAGTCAAAATCATATAAAACTGATCAAGATTGCTTGAACTAGTTAATTTTTAACTGGTTCAGTCAATTAATTATTAATTTTTTTACAAAAAATCTAATATTTTTTAACATTTTATAAATATTTTCATAAACTTCATATTATTATGTTATTCAATTCGACTAACCGGTTTGAACTATTGAATTAATTGAACTTAAATCAAAAATTTTGTCGATTCACTATTCGATCCGATTTTAACAAGATTGCTCTAAATGCTTACTCAAGATTTAAATCCAAGTAATCAAAGGTAAAAAATGTCTCCTTAAAGACTATCAAGCTTAAAAGGTCATTTTGTTATTCACCGAAAAAAATAAAAGGTCATTTTGTTTGCTAATCAATAACAACTAACGGGTCATTTATGTGCATATATTGTAATTGTGATACTTCCTTAGTATTATTTACTTAAATTAAAAGAAACTACATTAATAATCTGAACTCAGTACCCCAAAAAAACAATCATTTGTGCTTTGTTTATTAAAAATCCTAATATGTAGCATTGCAAAGTCTGATAAGTAATAACCAGGTCTGCCAATGACATGTTTGTGCAGGATACTAACACTTAAAAAAATTACAAGGAACGCTGCAATTAGGTCAAGAGCTATAGGTTTAATTAAAGTACCACAAATTAACGAAAATTGATTCACTTGATCAATTTTCTATTTATAACATCTATATAATTTTAATTCGAATATTAAAATCTTTCATTGATAGATAATATGAAATTTCACTGTAAATTTTTTTTACTGAGATTGACAGTTTGTCTTATTTTTGAAATAGAAAGAGGTTTCCCTTATATTAAACTTAAAAAAAAAAAAAACTAAGGTAGCACAAATTTCTTTTGACACTACTTGATCTAAGTGGCATTCCTCGCGATATGCACATAGCAGCCCGAACTTTGGCCGCTGGCTTCCAATTTGTCTCATTTAGGTGCTAGCCAAGACTAGTACTCTCTTAAGAAAAAACAAACAGAAAAAGACAGTTTCCAAACAAAAGAACTTTCTATTTTAAAAAATTAATATAGCACAAAGACTAAATGTTGCAGTTTTTCAAGTTCATCTTCAGATTATGAATGTTGAAACAGTATACCTCATTCATTATGTTCGATCTGAAGCCCATTTTCCCAGTCATGATTAGTGAATTTGAATTCCTTTATTCCTTCATTTCCTTGAGACTCTAGTTGACACACTTTTTTTTTATAAAGAAATTTTAAATTCTACTTCATCCACTAATTAAATTGTTATTATATGTAGTCAATTGAATAATCAAGCATGCGTCCTTAGTAGCACCGTAAGGATATTTCTCTCTCAACGATTTTAAATGCATACATTATACCTAACATAGATTTGGTGCATTTTAAAAAATAATTTTCTTAAATGTTAGTTTAAAATTTAAAATTTTAAATCCAAGTAGGTAGTTAAGGTAGAAGCACACTCCCCTATAACTTGATTTTATTAGGACAATCACTTTAAAATTGTTCCTGCTAAGTTGTATTAATATTCAAATTTAGACAATGAATTTTTAATTGATTTTTAAAAATTAATTTAAACATTATTATTTCGTTTGGTTGGATGACGAAAAAATATTTTTATTTTAAATTACTGTATATTTTGTAAAAGATGATAATAAGAATAGAATAATCCGTAGCGTCACTGCTATGCTCGAGATCACAAAGGGCGGATAGAGACTTAACAAGCAAATTACTTTAGAGATTTTTTTTTTCTTAAACAAGGATGCTCAACTAGCTTTTGGGTGTTTGAAGATTTTCTTTGAAGATAAATGAACATCGAACGAGATTATAGTACATATAAAATATACAAAATTCTTCTTGTCTGTTTTTAACATAATGATATTTATCACAATCCTTAATATGTTGGATAACTTTACGTCAGTTGTACTCCAACTTTTAAGTTAATATAAAAACAAAATGAAGACTAAAGATTTAAACAAACAGAATAAACATATCTAAAAGTAATCTCTATAATACATATAAATAAAGAAGTTGAGATTAGAGAATTTAAAAGTAAATAGACACAGGCCCAATAAAAATGTATGAATTTAAAAATTTTATTCAAATCTCTTCAATCAATTACACCAACTCAAATTGGCTGACAACTTGACTCATAGCTAGCTAGATTTCGTATCAGGAGGCTTCTAACATGCACCTAAAAAGTTTTGGTACATAGATACTCCAATCCAAATTACTTGTAATAGTAGGTGTTCCAGTTTCTTTTGTTTTTGTTTTTTTTTTTTCCTCATTTCAAGTTATGCTTCCATGTACATGTTGGATTTCACGTGTTTCAATCACCACTTACTTTTATTTCTTTTTATTTTTCTTTGTTTCTTCATTTTAATTTATAGTATTAATAATAAATTATTTAATTTAGGTTATATATTTTAAGTCATAGAAATTATTATGAAAAGAAATTGCTATAAAAATCTCACCATGATATTAAATTTTTTTAGGATATATTGTTTATTAATTAATTTGATAATATTATTTAAGAATGTTTTAGAACATATAATTATAGATAATTAAAAAATATTTATTTTGGTTGCTTTTCAATTTCTTATTTTTATTTGACTATTGATGTTACTTATTTATATTTTTATTAATTATTTTTATTCAGTAATATTTGAAAAATTATAATAAAAAATAATTTATAACACAGGTTATTTTTTTTTTTTTAAGATGTTCTTGCAACATAGAATTCTCTACAAAATCTATATTTATTCATAACATATATTTTGATAAATGTGATGTAAAATATAAAAATTATAATTAATTATTAATAAAAATATTAATTTTATTTTTATTAAATATTCAAATGTTAGTCAAAGTAATAAAGATTATTAAGTCTTTATACTAATGTAATAACTTATAAGATTATATTACTCGAATCATTTCATATACTGATATATAGTAACAATTTATACTTTCTTCGTCAACCTTTTATCTATCGTTTAAGGTAATTATATAAAAATTTAAAAAGTTATTAAATAGTCTCAATTATAAGAAAATATAATTCAATATGATTACTAAATTATCATTTCTTTCACTTCATTAATATATTTTCTTCTCTCTAATTTCACTTACTTCACTAATTCTCTCTTTTGTTCAAGTTAGTTTACATTAGTACTTATACAATTTTGTTTTGGGTGATTTTAAAATCTCACAAGTTATTTATAGTTGATAAGTTGTTAATGTTAACAATATTTAATAAGGTTAATAATGTGTAGAGTTATTAAACGGGCTGATCCTACTTGTTTAAGCCCACCTGTGACTAGTATCTAGTTAAAAGAATAGGGTCAAAATTACTCGTATTTAATCGGGCTGAAAATAATTCACCTGACTCACTTAACATAACCTTGTAGGCCTAAATGGATTAGCCTGCATAATTTTTTTTTTAAATTGTCATGTTTTTTCACCAAAAAAATGTAAATTCACTTAATCATTAAGAAGTAACATTAGGAAGTATCAAATATATAATTTTTAAGCATGATTAAGAAGTTATAGTATATATTTATAAAATTTGAAACTAATATGTTCCAATTAAAAATATATCATATTCAATCCTTAAGTATGATTAAAAAATAATATTAAAAAGTATAAATTACTTAATCATTGATTGTAATTAATAAGTCATAATATTTTTTAAAAAACACTTTTCACTGAAATAAATTATAGTATTTTTATTATTTTATTATTTTTAAAACTTATTTTATTTTATTATTTTAAATCTAACCATGTTGTGGTTAGTTTTAAAAATTTTAAATTAAATTTTAAAAAACACCTTGGTTATCAACATTGTTTTTAAAATCTTTAATTATTTTAAAAGAAAACATGTCATCCTTATCAATTATGACATTAGTTTTAAAAATTTTAAATTAAAAAAATTTTAAAAATAAAAAAATTCAAGTTACATGAATTAATCATTTTAAACGTCACAAATCTTTATGATGCAAGTATGACATAATTTAACTTTTTTAATAAATAATAAGTGATTATTTTTAATCATTAAAATATTTTTTTATATAATTAATGGCTCTTAAAACATAGTGCATCTATGCATCTATATTTTTCAAGTATATTAAAAACGTTGCTTTCGTATCAAAGTAATTTAACAGAGTTGGTGTATCATATTCGTAACTCATGGGTTGCTGAAAACTGCTAGTCTCGGGAGGCAACAAATTCTTCAATCTTGAGTAGTCTTAGTCTTCGCTAACATGAACATGAACACGTCCATGTGATGTGAGATCCGCTACTTTGGCTTTGAGTAAATCAACGCCACGTCTTCCAAATGTGATGCCAAGTGGCATTTCTTCAAACTGCATCATTTGAATTGAATTAATTTTAAGATAAAAACAAGGCAATTGGTCCCTCATTTTCTTCCTCGTCCTTCGGGAATTAAGAAAGACTCTTCACTCTCTCACCTGTTTGGGCAATTCCCCCCACCCCACACACAACCTTCCTTAAATCACTGCTTCTTGTTGAATTCTTTAGCTGTGAAACTTACCTATTAAGTTAGAAAAGTAATTTATTATAACAAGTTAAATTAACAAATCTTAATTATTAAATTTTATATAAATAATTATGACTAAAAATTATTTAATGTGATATGACTACTTAAAATTATATGATTTTATGTTCTAATTTAAATTATTTATGTAAGATTCGATAGTCAATTATTTTTCATAAACAATAATAATATTTTTACACAATTGTTATATTTCTTTTATATAAAATCATCATATATTAAGTTTTACTCACAATCACTGTATTTATTTTCTATAAATTATCATATTTTGTTCTTTTGTTGTTTATATTTTTATTAAGAGTTCATTTTTTTTTGTTTTTCCGAAAAAATATCTAAAACATATTTGAGTAAAACTGCAAAAGTGTGACAGGTACATTCATTTACTTGTCATATTTCCTTAAAAACATGATAAGCTTTTAACAAACTTTTTAAAACAAATATCTGAACTTTAAATCGAGCTAAAAGAGTTGTGTTTTCTTCAACAAATTCTCAAGAGCACAAAGGATAGGATACTCAAAAGGTGAAAAGTTTAGACCTAGCTATGTCTGTAAACATATCTAGTAATTCCGTTGAAGTTTGCCAAAACAAAAGCTTAGGTAAAAAAGAGACAAAATTGTTCATATATACATGTTAATTATTGCATGAATTACATATAAATTGGAGTAAAATTTATTTTTAATATTTAAAATATACATCATTTATCAATTTAGATTATTTAAAATAAATTTTATCGATTTAACTTTTAAAATTTTAAATTTATAATAATTTAATTATTTTGAGAATTAAATTAATAAAATTAAAAAAAATAAAATGATGAAATTTATAACTAACATAAAATTTGATGAATTAAATCGATAAAATTAATTTTTAAAAAATAAAATTAATAAATAATATATCTTTTAAAAATTAAAAATAAATGTTATTTTATGAATTACTTGAAATCTAACTCTCTAAAATGGAGAGTTTTAACTGTGTTTACTCTTTCCTTGTATCTTCTTGTAAAGTATTAATTAATTTTCAAATTCTAACTGGATCAAGCACATGTGATATCTTAGCAAACGGAGGCAAATATTGCAGCACTACAAAACATCATTATTAAATGATCAAGTGATGCTATGTTTGAATTGGTGATAAAACAACTTAGATAATTTATAAGAGATTAATTCTAAACTCTCGACAGCTCGCAACTTCAATGACACGTTCTCTAAAAGAAAAATAAAGTTAAGTGAAGGATGAAAAGAATAACTCGTGGAGAAGCAAGACTACGAAAAGCTGTTGAAAACTCGTTTGAAGTCTCGAGAGTAGTGCCAACATCTTTGACATCTATGATAATTAATTGGGTCGTCGCGTTGGAGTGTATCTTTTACTAAAAAATCCTTAATTAATTTTTCTATAATCTAAGTCAAGTGTAAAATTATTAACACTCCTAATTGTTTATTCATATTTTTCATTAATTAATTATTTTTAATTTTAATTTCTTAAATTATCTTTAAATAAATAATTTTTTATTCAAGTTATACATTCATTACTTATATTTCTATTTGTCAATATAGTTACATTTGATTAAGGATAACAAGAAATTATAATAAAATATAATTAATAAATATTCTCAATAGAAAATTAACAGTGTCAATATCACTACCTAAACCAAACATCCTCAAAGAAATACCCTTTTTTTTATAATTACACGTTTAAAAATAATTATTATCAACATTATTATGCCATCAATATAAATTACTCACTACAAATTTACTTTTCTACAAAATTAAATTTATAAAATCAAAGTACAAATATTGAGGCAAACACGGACTAAAGGTTAAGCTTCAAGTGTAATGTCAACCATATGGGTACTTTTCTTCACAATTCGGCTAGTAGTGTTGTTCCTTCTCAGTCACGTCATATGCCTAAGCGGCAAAGCCTCAAACCATGTGGCGGTCCTCTTTCGGATCCTCATTCGGTGTCAATATCACTCCAAAAATAGATCACTAGATAGGATTGATTTCTTGGCAATAAATATTAATAAATGAAATCTTACCAAGATGAAAAGTAATAGAAATCATATAAAGATGATATTTTACTATTTATAGATGAATTTAATTTTAATTTATTATCAATATAAATTTTTTATATTATTATTTTAATTATATTTTATTTAATGTTTTATTTTTAAATAATTATTATTTTAATCTAAATTTTTATTAATTTGATAATGTATAATTAAATGATAATAATATAAAATTTTTTATATTAATAATAGATGAAGATTAAACTCTTTATAGATATCTTTTAATTAAAAAAACTAAATTAAGTCAGCAATAGTAATGACTAATGAGAATTTTAAATAATTTATGTAAGGTCATAAATTTAATTTTTTTATTTAAAATAAGTTAATGTTAGACAACAAATCAATCGAGAATGCGTGTTCGGTGAAACAATTGAAGTGATTTTGTATAAGATAAAGTACTGTAAAGTCAACAATTTGTTTGATTTCATTGAAATTAGGGCACTTAAATTTGGTTCAAATGATAAAGATGAGATGGAAATTGAGTATAAGATATTTAATCCTTTACTAACTTCAAGAAAAGACAATTGCTTAAAAAATTGGCCCTAATAAAAAAGAAAGTAAATAACTTACGTAAAAATATGAACGATAAGACACATATGCTCGGTTGACAACAAGTGTCGGTTGAGTAGTTAACATTTGAATCCTTCGAATGCATCTCTGCCTACACCAATCGATACTCAATTACTAGTGACATTATTCGAGAAATCTTGTAATTATATAAAACGACAATGCGTCACTCTCTTCATGTAAAGGAAACCACAATGTCTAGTAAATCCTTTTTATTTTGATTTTTTAGGTTTTTCATTTTGAAGAAACCAAGCAGTGATATCACAAAGACAAGATCATAAACTTAAATAAAACAAAAATATGTCTGTAAGTGTGTTGAGATTAGATTTTACAAACTTAATTTTAGTTATAAGTGAGTTTGATTAAAGCAATATATGTTTGGTAAAAATCATATTTAACGTAAAAGTAAAAAATAAAATTACTTCAGACTAAATAAATTTTTAAATTTAGAATCACGTTTAAAAAATAATATAAATAATAAAATAAACAAGACATGTAAAAAAAAAAGTAAAAACTCGTTTGATCTTCTAAAAGCCTATTTAGGTAGTATAAATGTTCACCTAAACACATTTTAAGTTGTTCTGTTCCAACTTCCATTGCGGGCAATGAGATTATATGTTGTGAGGTTTTTTGGTTTAATGAAATTCTTAACTGGTCCTAAATGGAAGAGGGGATGGGTGGAATGACTTTATCTATTCTAATGCTAAAATTAATAAGATTAGAAAATTTAATTTGAATAAATCATAATAAGAGGTGAAAAAGTTAAACAATTCGTATATAGTGAGAGGAATAGAGTAATATTATATCTTTGTAAAATATATTTTTAATAATTTTTTAATATTTAATAAAATAAATATTAAATAAAAGATAAGACATTTAATATTTTAAAATATAAAAAGTATTTAATATTTATTTTATTTAATAAATAAAAAATTTATTAGAGAATGAGTTAAGATAATAATATGATATAAAATTATTCTTTTTAGTATTTTTAGGCGGAATAAATTGGACCGGTGGGACTTGAGTTTGGCTATATTCGGCCGATACATAAATAAAACAATTCTACGTTTGAAAATAGTAGGGGACTCTCAGATTTGGAAGCTTTGAAAAATGAATAATGCTTTTTAAAACAAAATGCATTGTACACGTTATGTATTATGATGACTCAAAGATGGCGGCCTCCCGAGTTTCCACGAGAATGCTAACGTTGAGTGCATTCTACAAAAGCACATGCAATTGCCTTCGGTTATGGGGACTCTTTTTTCTTCCCTTAATTAATTTGGTGTAAAAATATTTCTTTTCTTGGGACCAGAGTGAAATGTGCCTGAAATATAAAAAAGGTGCTTTTACTTATGTTAGGGACCATCTCAGTACTCAAATGATATTAGTCTTATATTTAAAAAATATAGAGGCACGTTAATATATATTTTTTATTATTATTTTTTAATATTATTTTATTTCAAAAACTAATGATATGTAAAAAAAATGAAAAAAAATTTAAGTTTCCAATAAAAAATATTTCTTTTCTTGATATCGGAATGAAATGTGCCTCTAATGTAAAATGTGTTTTTACTTAATTATAAGGGTGTGACTCGGTAGAAGTAAACGAAGTTTTAATAAGATAAATTTTATTTATAATATCAATATTCGTTTATGTTAAAAAATATTTTGTAAGAAGAGATAGTCTCAGTAATAAAATGAAGATCAGAAAACGCAAAAATATCTTGTAAGAATAAATTAAATATATACGTATAGAGGGTGCTTTTGAGGATGACCAAATCGTTGATATTTCTTGAATCAATTGTTTGAGTTGTTCCACGACTATTCTTAGGGCCACTACGTTTCTTACAGGTAAACTATACTTTCACATATGACTCATTCAACAATTTGATATAATGGTTTCTATGCATTTAAGTTAACGTAAAAATTGAGAAGCAAAGAGTAGTTATTTAAAGTTTAAAAAATTTCTATTTTCTCTCTTTATTTACTTTTTTTTCCCCTCATTTTTATTCAAACACTACATCTCAATAATTAATGAATTGATGAAATAAAAAGAAAAACGACAAACGAATTGACATGCAAGTGAGTGCATATATCAATTATCAATAGTCACTCTTGAAGCTTGCTCGGCTTTGCTTTTGATTTTTGAATGACTCCAAATATCTTTGGACCATTTTTTGTAATGGCAAGGAGTATTCTCCGACTACTTTTTACGTCAATTGAAATTATTTTTTTTAATGATAAGGACTTACTTTCATATCAAACTAGTACATTTTAAAGAATTAATTCTCTTATATATCCAAATAATTAACATGTAGCACATTTTTTTAATATATAGGCCAACCCTTAAATTTTTAGACCAGGGGACCTAACCATGCAAATTTTTTATACCTTTGCAAAAGGCTTTTGCTGGGCGTAAGAGACCCAACAATTCGTCTACCGATACAATGGCAGGCCCAAAAGAGAGTATTAGTTTTTTTGGTTGTAAAAGAGAGTACTATTTATTTTACAAATGTTAATGCTTACATTAAAAAAAGTCACGAGTGACTGGTTAATATAATGTAAATCTTACATAACAAATCATTTTATAAACAAATTTGTGTGTAGTATTTTTCCTATTTGTAGACCAGAAGAAGACTCACTGCTTAGCCAGAAGAGATGTGTAAGTTGTAAAGACTTGCTGACTCATTAATTTCTCTACAGATATGTGGAATAATTGCAGACTTACTAATTACCTGCACCTCGACAAAACGGGCCTGAGTTATGCCGGAGATCCATCACCCATATTGCTACACCCCAAAAAAATCTAAGTCATCAACAAAATGAAGATACCCATTACAACCCCCAAGCTACTACTCATTTACAGCTAGTATCTTATTACCCCTTCATTTAAGAGTATACAAAAGTCACCAATCTGTGGCTTTTGTCCCTCACAACAACAAAGGAATGCATCTCTGTGCCCTTGGTAAGTGGGTAACAATTGATGCTCATGAAAGAGCACCGTTTTTCTGATTTGGGCTTGGAATGCAATACAGCAAGCAGGCCATGGCATTTCTGTTTGAAAAGAGAGGCTAAGGTCCACAGAATTCTTTAAGAACTTTGTTCTTCTGAAGACCCAAAAAAAAAAAAAAACAGAACTTTGTTGTTACTGTGTAGTGAAACCATTAACTATGTAAGTCCAGAAGCTCACCAACCAAACCATGCAATATAGCAGTCTCAATCTCCAAAGCCAATTCTTCTTGCTCCTCCGCAAACCTGCCCCAACTACTTCTCCAATCCGTGTCCTTGATACAAGCATCCTTATTATCATGCTCTATGTCATTATTAAATGACCCATCCATCCAATCCTCTGCTATTCTCAGTATCTCCCACTCAAACTCATCATCATATCCATTCCTAGTTTTGTTGCTCCTTGCATTTAGTTCATCCCTGAAAAAATCCAACAAAAGTTTATCCAAATTGGCTCTAGAGATCTGCACTGTAGCAGTTGCTTTAACACAATGGAACAGCTCCCTTGCCCTCTTCTCAACCCGTTCTTGTTCTTCATCATCTTCATTATCATATTCTTCATCAGAGCCAGTGTTGTCATCCAATGAGAGACATTGCTCCAAGTTTGCAGGGTCCAATTTTTCAAGACTCTCAAATTTCTGAATGGTTTGCATAGTCAACTTTTGCTTTCTCCCTGATCCAAAGTCAAAGAATGTTTGCATTATTCTCATATGATAAGACAATTAAGTTAGGTAAACAATAAAAGTTTCAAGATTTGTGTACAAACATAGGAAAAAGCCAAAATGATGAATACCCAGAGCAAATTATAGAATGTGACTCTTTTCAGAAATATAAAATTAAATTGATTGGTCTACAGAGTGTGTTAGGTTATGAATTAGGAGATAATTGAGGGGATAGAAGGAAAATACTTTCAATATTGGCAAGGCTTTGATCAAAGGGTGAGAATTCATCTTCTCCAATCTGAAGCACTGAAACTGGACTCTGTTCTTCTTCTTCTTGGCAAGTTAAAACTTCCTGCAAATATTGAGAAAGATAACAGTGTAATTTATTTGAAAAAAAAATAAAATGAGTTACCAATTAACCAACACAAGTTCACTCTAACTTTTTGTAATTATCAGATATATCATATCTACCACAATTTGTAATGATGAATATTCTTATTAAATTGGCATTGAGGTGAATTGAGACCTGCAACGAATCCTAATTAGAAAATGACAATGTAGGCAACTTAAAATCTTACAATAACTGGTCCGACAGTGAACCAAGTTATTTCACCTGTTCTCTTTATCGTTTTAGAATTTAGGCCAAGAGCTTGACTAATCTAAAAAGTATCACTGGCCTGCCATCTCATTTCTTGTCCCCTCAAATGACTTCAAACATGAATATATTTTACTTTTAAAAAAACAACAATATGCTTATACTAGATTAATAGAGCATGTCAAGTGCAAGATCATGATTAAAATATGAGGATGAAATATTAAAAAAAACTGGAAATATATATTTTCGCAATCATAAATTATCAGAACCCAAATCAAACAGTATTGCAGCCGTCCCCACCCTCTTAAAAATATAAAAAGACTAAATATTATTTAGAAAGCATTGTTCTTCAAGTTTATTTCTTGGTGACTTTCTCTTTTTTCTTTATATATGATGATAATAATTTATCTAAGATGAAAAATCAAAATTTAGACAAAGTAAACAAAAATGTAAAAACATAAACAAAACGAAAAGGGGAAACGGAAACCATGTATGTAGTAGCGAACTGTTATTACGGTATCCGCAAATATCATGCAAATCTCACTATCAATCTGGTACATAGTACTCTTCGAAGACGCAACGCACTGAATAATTGCTCACCTTAAACCCCGCAGCCACCGTCGCTTTTGCCGCTTCCATCGAATTCTCGCCGACATGGGGTGAAAGCGAAAATTTTTCACCCGCTCCGACGTTGTTTTGGGCATTCTCCGCCACGAAGTTGCCGTCCCACGAAGAAAAGTACGCCGAGGTAGTAAAATCACTCTCACTCCAACTCGACCCATTGCTACCGCAAGTGGTGGTGGACTCCGCCGTCGTGGCGGTGGCCGTCGGAGGAGGTGGCGCCGCCTTCTCCGCCGCCACGTTCCGGAACGATGTCCACCGCACGATGTCCTTGATTTTCACCGCTGTTTTAGTTTCACTTTCATTTACCAGGGTTTTTTTCACCGCGGTGAAAGAAGTGGCCCTGACGGCGTTCAGGATTGCTTGGAACGCTGATTTTGATAACCTGGTTTTACTCGGAATTCCTGGATTTGAATTATTCCGGGAATTGAGGTCCCTTTCTATGAGGCTGCGCATGGTGGTGGTTGCAGCAGTGGTAGCACTAGGTGGATCATTTGGATTCCTTGATTTGAACCCATTAGAAGAACAAGAATTTGAATTCTCTTTGAGGAAGTCCTTCAGCATTCTGGGCCTGTGCTCCATTGAATCAAACCTCCTTTGCCGCACACTCATTTTGAAACAAAGGAAAAACTACAGTGACAAAGTTATCTCTAGAGAAAAAGAAACTGAATGAATGGAAAAAATGGGGTTGATGAAGTATATTGAGAGAGAGAAGGAGAGAGGTAGAAGCTTGGGCAAGTGATGATCAACAGAGATTAAAATTTAAAGTGGATGTGAAGGTGGAACTAATAGCACTAGGTGATGCTATATAAACAGTGTTAATTTGATCTTATTATATTATATATATTTACTAATTCTAGAGTTCAAATATATCATGATAAGTGTGGGTTATAAGAATTGAATAATGAGATTTTGAAAGGGAAAATTAAAGGGAGAAAGAAGTGTGGAAGCTTGGATGGATCTCTGAATAATTTAATATGCATGGGTTGTGAAATATCGTATGAGAGTGAGATTGTGATGATTTGTGGCCATGAGGATGTGGTTGTTGGTGGTTTGGATTTGGAAGTATGTTGTTTTGAATAGAGTTGACTAATTAGACTCAGATCAATGTGAATGACTGGAATTATCGGAAAACTGAAATAGAACTATCTGTCGTACACATGATGCAGATGCAGCAATTGGAGCGTACCAGCTTGTGCTACTTCTGCCCATGATGTAATAGTGACAACAACAATAATATACAATAAAACTGGTGAAATTTTCCCTTCACATTTCAGATATATAATTGTAGACGAGTTTTGCTTTTTAAAAAAATAAAATAAAAAGACAATTATATATTACTACTTGACAAATTTTACTTGCGCGTATTTCAGTTTTGTAATCTACTTTTGACGTTTTGGTATGTGTGAAGGGCGTGCAAAGGATAAGCATGCATATTGCTTTCTTGATCTTTTCCCGTTAACTTGGACTACTAAGGGCAATGGATTGAATTAGAAGTAACGTGTGTGAGCGTGTGGTATGAAGAAGATCTGTTTGATGCGTTTTGAAATTGACCAGGGGGTGTCTGCCACATCAGCAGGGGTGCCAAACACGTGGCAAATCCTTGTTTGCCCGCAACACAACTTGTTTAATGATACGAGGGAGCAGAGGGATCCTGTGTTGGCTTTCATTACAGCTGCGCACATTCCGTGTCCTGTCCTCACGTTTGGCTCCTCTCCTGGGAAAATTATTACTACTGGTTTGAAAAAATTTTTAAAAAAATTATTTTTTTATATATTTTATTTTAATAATTTTTTTTAAAAATAAATTTATATTTACATATAATATTTAAGAAATATATTTAAATAATAAAAAGACTTTTAAATTTATTTGAATAAAAAAAGAATAGAAACACTTAATTTATATTAAAATTATTAAAAAAGACATCTAAATGTAAGATATGATGGATTATAATATATAATATATAGTTAAATAAACTAATATAATAGGAACGGTGAGATTTTTAAGTATGTTATGATAACACACGAACACCATATAGAAAATGAGACATAAAATAATAACAATGTGTCTAATTATATACTCAAAGGCTTAATAACATGTTACTAATGTTGTTCTATTTTACTTTTTTTAAGTAGTATAGTCATTGAAATCAGAATTTAATTTAAGATATTATGACATGATGACTTAAACTTACGTTGTTTAAAATGTAATTCATAAAATTACCCAAAAATGTTTATGTAAATAAGGTTTATGAGAAAGAAAGAGAGAAGATATAAAATATAATTTTTAATAAAGATAAAAGATATTTTTATCATAAAATTATATTAAAAATTACTTATTGTTCTACCTTTTTTTCAGAAGTTAGTGATCATTAACTTCTAAAAAAAGAGATAAATTAATTTTTTTTAACTTTTATTTTTTTAAAAATTACACCCAAACACACTTAAAAATATATTATTTAAAAAATTATTACTACTCTCTTGGCTTTCATTACAGCTGCACACGTTCCGTGATCCTGTCTTCCCGTTGGCTCCTCTCTTGGGAAAATTATTACTACTCGTTTGGGTAAGTTTTTAAAATTTTTTATATATATTTTATTTTAATAATTTTTTTAAAAAATAATTTTATATTTATATATAATATTTAAAGAATATTTTTAAATAATAAAAAGACTTTTAAATTTGTTAAAATAAAAAAAATAGAAATATTTAATTTATATTAAAATTATTAAAAAAGACATCCAAATAAAAAATAGGATGAGTTATGGTATCTAAAATATGATTAAATAGACTAATATAATAGGGACAGTAAAATTTTTAAGTATATTATAGTAATAACGTCATGAAAAATAAGATATAAAGTAATAACATGTCTAATTATGTATCCTAAAGGCTTAACAACATGCTACTAATGTTGTTCTATTTTACTTTTTCGAAGTGGTATTGTCATTAAAATCAAAATTCAATTTAAGATATTATGACACAATGACTTAAAGTTGTATTGTTTAAAATGTAATTCATAAAATTACCTAAAAAAATTTATGTAAATAAGGTTTATGAGAAGAAAAAAAAAGGATATAAAATATAATTATTAATAAAAATAAAAGATATTTTTATTATAAAATTATATTAAAAATCACTTCTTCTTTTACTTTTTTAAAAGTTAGAGATCATTTACTTCTAAAAAAAGAGATAAATTATTTTTTTTATTTTTATTTTTTTTAAAAATTACATCTAAACACACTTAAAAATATGTTGTTTTAAAAAATATTTTTTAAAAAAAATGTATCTAAACGGATTCTATATGCTTAAAGAGTGATATGTAAGATAATATTCTATTGATTTATATTTTGATATGTAAGTATACTTAAAAAAAGAATATTTATAAATAAAGTACAATATGATGTGATGTAAAATAGTATTCTATTTATTTATATTTTAATATATTAATACACTTTAAAAAAAATTATAAATAGAGCATAATTTTACATGACATTATAAAAGCATATAATAATTTCTTCATTTGCTAGCTAGCTTAACTTCACCTCTAAATCCTTATTTTGTAGTTTTTTTTTTTTTTTAAGAAGTACTAGCAAAACTGCAATGTGAGTCATGTCATGATCATAATAAAATAGGGCAATTTGAGCAAACAATCACTTAGGATTCTTGCTACAACTTATTATAAGCTTGGTTACAAAATATCTTTTTATGCTTATTTATCGTGCAACATGAATTATATATGATATGATTTATCGTGATGAATAAACATATATATGACTAGTGATTACTATTTTGATTATAAAAACATCACCATGTGATATGACATACTTGACAGGCCAATCATATTAATTATTCAATTAAGAATTCTACATAGCGTAAATTGATGTACATTGTTGTAGGCATAAGTATTTACAGGGTAACTCCGAGTTTTTCCTTACCTATTTTGGCCTGATTTCACATTATCTCCATCTCCATATTGTTTTAAAAGTGATATTTTGTCACCCTATGTTTTTTCTATTGGCACATAAATTTTCCAGTATGTTTTTCTATTCATATTATGAATCATGATATTCTAAGTTTGAAATCACTTAAAAAAAATTAATTCTCTTAAATATATGTTTGGTATGCAAGTAAAAGTAAAGATAAAAATTTTTATTTATAAAAATTTTACCCTTATTTTTATTATATTAAGTTAATACGAAAGTGCATCTTTAACACCCTTCAAAAAAAGATTTAATCTCAATTGATAAAAAAGACGATACCCTTACTATACAATCAAAATATCATGCTTATGGCTCATGAAGTCTTGAAGACAACTTTATAACTTTATATTTCTCTAGACACTTATATATGATACTTATATGTGGATGCAGTTTTTATCTTAAAAAACAAATTGATATAGATATTTCAGTAAAAATATTTACAAATAAAACTTCAAAATTGGGGCAATGATTTAAAATTTATCAATTTCTACATAACTAGCAAAAAAAATTATGTCCGTAGAGCTGACTTTACAGACTAATATCTTTCATTTTTGTGTGTGTCTATTTTATATATATTATGTACGCATATAAATCTTATCTCAAGGCCAACGCACACATATAAATACACAAAAACTCTGAAATGAAAGATATATCAAGTATTAAAGTTGGCTTTATGATATAATTTCATTTATTTATTTAAAGTCCAAAACAGATAAACTTGAAAATTGTAATGCCCTATTTATGAGTATTTGGCTAAATTATTTATTTAATTTATTTTATGCAAGATAAAGTTTATAAACATACATAATGTGCATAAACTAGAGAAGCAATTAGAGAGATATTTATTTGAGGGAAAGAAAAATAGTTTATATCATTTTTGAGTAAATGTCCATTTTTCTGGTTTAAAGATACATGCGATATGGTTTTCCATTTATAAGTGTACCAAATTAATTTTTTAATATTAATTTATGTTATTCATTTTATTTTTTTAAGACTAATTTAATATCATTTTAAAGACTAATTTAATGACATAATTTAATATTGAATGACTTATTTAATATATTTATAATATAAATAAAGGACAAATATAATATTTGGAATATTTTTAAAAGATAAAAATTAATATTTACTTTCAATTTACTTTCAAAAAAATAAAGTATTTTTTTTGGTAGTAAAAAAAAAAAAGAAGCATTAACTCTTTGATTTCTGTCATCCCACACCTCAACATGGACAATGTTGAGCCCAATATATAGAGATGGGCTCTCCAAGTTTCAACCCTCAACTGTAACGGCACGAATATATCAAACGGCTATATTTTGTGTTCTCAAAAGAAAAAAAAAAGAAAAAAAAAAGAGAAATTAAAAAACGAAACAGATTCCAAAACGAAACCTAACACAACTCGCTCAGTGAGTCTCAGAAGCCTTGGCTTTTGGTGAATGGTGATGTCCTCTTCTCGGCAGACCCATTTTTCGCAATTCACCAATAGCAATGGGGGTGGGTGGTAATTTCTGGGACTTGCTCAAGCCCTATGCCCGCAACGAAGGTTTTGATTTCTTGAGGAACAAGCGAGTTGCTGTGGACCTCTCCTTCTGGATTGTTCAGCATGAGAATGCCATCAAGACCCATGTCCTGAAACCCCACCTCAGGCTTACCTTCTTCCGCACCATCAATCTCTTCTCCAAGGTGCAGCCCCTTTTCCCTCTCTTTCTCTCTCTCTCTCTCTCTCTCTTTCTCTTCCCCCCACCCCATTTGCTTGCTGGGTGAGAAAGCGGTAGAAAGTTAGAGAATTTTTGTTCTTTTCTTTTTGTTGGGAAAAATTAGTTTTTTCGAGGACCCTTTTGATTGGAGGACAAAAAAATGACATTAATTGGTTACTTCAATTGAGGCTTTATAATTTAAAGTAGTATCATTGTGATGGGCGTAATCTAAATTATTATTCCCATTTGTCTTGTATGCTAAGTTAGCAAGACACAGTCAAACAAGGCATGGAAGTCTCTGGGGTTTCTGTGTGAGATTGTTGAATGTCGATGATATAGTGAATTTTTTTTTCTTCCAGTTTGGAGCATTTCCGGTGTTTGTTGTTGATGGGACTCCGTCATCGTTGAAATCACAGGCCAGGATTGCAAGATTTTTCCGTTCTTCTGGCATTGAATTGACTAGCTTGCCGGTGGCTGAAGAAGGTGTTTCGGCTGAGAGGAACCGTTCATTTTCAAATTGTGTTCAAGAATGTGTGGTGCGATAATTCTTTTACCTAGATGGCTAAACATCATTTAGAAACTATTCTGCAGAATCTATTTGGGTATTAAGCTGCTCCATGTGTGCATATGTGTGCATTCATCCAAATTTTCTTCCCAAAAGTTCCTTCTATATCTTATATTAAAGAACACTTCTTTAGCACGTTAAAAAAAAAAAAGGAACACTTCTTTAGTTATTTAATTGCCAGATATGAATGTAGTCTTTTTTTTTTAAAAAAAAAATTGTTTGTTGTTCTTTCGACCTTTCCTGTTAGTTACGTGCTGTTTTTGTAATAGGAACTTGCTGAGCTACTTGGAATGCCTGTATTAAAGGCTAAAGGAGAGGCTGAAGCACTCTGTGCCCAATTAAATAGTGAAGGTCATGTAGATGCTTGCATCACAGCTGACAGTGATGCATTCCTCTTTGGGGCCAAATGCATTATAAAATGTTTCCACCCCAATTCCAAAGTAAGTGTCCTTCTCAATTGTGCTTTCTTTGTACTTCATTTCGTTTCCACCCCAATTCCAAAGTGGCCATCTTGGTTGTGCATTTTTAATGTTTCATTTCATCCCTTAGTATTTGAATACAGTGCTTGCATCTATCTTTGCTTAGTCCACGGGTTTTTATGTCTGATGGCTTTTAATAAATGATATAATGAATCATGGTACTAATATTGGCTGATCTTGAGTTTTGAGTTTTTGAGTATAATAGTTACAACTTACAATTATTTTGGCCAGATATAGTTCAAAGTTAAATCTGTGATATCTGTGAAAGGTACTTCAGTTTACGGCCCCCTGCCCCTTGCTTCTTCTTTGACGAGCCTCCTATCATGCATGTGTACACAAGAAAAGGGAAAGGCAAGGCTCCTAAGAAGCCTGGCCTGCGGGTATACAAAAGGCCGAAGGGGAAGAATGCTATGGGATCACCTAAGGGAAATGATATGCTAAAGAAGAGGTAGTTAGTGGAGGAGGAGGGAAGCCCAACCAATTGGACAGCTGGCAGCCCTACAGTGGAGAGAAGGGAGGAAATGATGATGAGGGAAATGATGAATTGTTATGTGGGGATATAAGAGGGTAGGAGGATGGGAATAGGGCAGAGAATAAGTGAATGGGGGGGGGGGGGAGGGGGGAATTCCTCTGGGCTCAGGATATTCCTGAGAGGGCCATTGTTATCTTTTTCATTGCTGTTTTATTGTCTATTTTTCGGCTGTAAGGAGTTCTACTCCAATTTTCTCTTGTTTTACTGCTGTAAGCTACTACTGTAAGGAGGATTTCCTACAATTTTCACTTAATATAATACTAGTATCTATCATTCTTACTCATCTATTGTATCATAAAAGGAATTCCTCATTTGGTCTTTCATGGTAGTTTTTTAAAAAATTAATATTAATAATATTAATGTGTAGTATTTTCTCTATTCCATATCTCCCAAAAATTAACAATATCAGAAACTGACTGATATTCACATATTCTTGTGAATTTCACTTGTATATTTGAGTTGTAATGTCCTCCTAACTGTCTCAACATTTACATACTTAGGGATGCACCTTTTTTGCTCCAGAGGATTTACTTGAGAACACCTATTTACATATTTGAAAGATGAAATACGCTTCTATATCTATATGTATCAGCTAAAATATCCCTTCTTTATCAAAGCTTGAAATTTTTTAATTGATGATTTTTCGAAGATACAGTGTGTAAGAAATGTTTTAATATACAACCATGACAAATTTTGGTTTATAATTGAAGTTGGTACGTTGGCTGATAAGAAAAGAATTGGCGAGCTTTTATCATCTGAGGGGCTATTTGTGAGCCAAAAAGAACCAAAGGATCCTCTGACTGTACTGGCTTTTAATTTTTTATAAGTAGTATCCTACTCTTCCCTCTTCCCCCCTTCTTATTTGAAAAGTTGATATGATTTAGTTTCCTTTCCTTTTCTAGCAAGTTTGAGAAATTCATTGCATGCAGGAACCATTTGAATGCTACAATATGTCAGACATTGAAGCTGGTCTTGGGTTGAAGAGGAAACACTTCATAGCTATTGCTCTTTTGGTTGGAAATGACCATGATATGAATGGTGTTCGAGGGATTGGGCTTGATACAGCTCTTCATTTTGTTCAAGTTTTTAGTGAAGATGATATATTGAATAGGTATAAATCCTTATGAGTGAAATACATATATATCTCCCGAGATTTGAAATATTACCAATACCCTCCTTGAGATGGGATGGGACAGATTACAAGAACCTCTACTGTTTTGAATTTTAATATAACCAATTCCCCCTTATTTGAGAATTTTAATATTGATATATTTCCCCAAATTCTCAATTGTATCATAGTTTTTATTTTTCGGTGTGAAAAAGTGGTGGTAAAGTGATACTTAGATGGTTTGGATTGAGAATGATCTTTGATGCAGATTACATGAGATAGGCAATGGGAATGCTTCACAAATTCTCCTCAGCATTAAATCTGAGGACAATTGTATGGATATGGATGGGAACTCCCCGAATACAAAACAACCTCACTGCTCATTCTGTGGGCATCCAGGCAGCAAAAGAGGTCATATGAAGTTTTCCTGTGAATATTGCAGCACAAATGAAGATGAAGGCTGCATAAGAAAATCAGTGGGTTTTAAATGTGATTGCTTCTTCTGTGATATGGTATGGCGTCTCAATCAGTTTAGTCACTGTGATTTGTTAAAGTATTTTGGAATGTGTTATAACCTTGGATTCTTCAACCAAACAATTACAGAAAAATAGGAAGAAATGGAACAATTCGGTTTAAGGAAATATAGATTGTTTTATTGAATAAGTCTGAAGTACAAGAGGTAGTTTCCCCTTCAAGGAGTAATCTCCTTCTCTGAGAACATTTTCTCAGCCATCTACTTCATAATTCCACCGTACCCCTCCTTCCTCCTTCAGGACTTCCTCTTATTTCAATTCAATAACTGCTCCTAACCACCAAGGCAGAAACTGTTTCAATAAGAAACTGCCCATAACTACCTACAGAATTTATTAACCAACTCTGTTACAGAAAACACTAACCCACTTATAATATACTAACCAACTGCTGTTACTGATATCTATTTCTGCCTTCTAGTATAGACTTTGAAGGGTTTAGGACCACTAATTTCCTTGTACATATCAATACCTCCCGGTAGAGAATCAACCTTGTCCCCAAGGTTGAAATTAGGAAATTGATGTTGGATAGCAAGTACATCTTCCCAAAAAGCTTCCTCTGCTGGATGATTAAGCCATTGAACCAAAACCTGCTTGGTGGGAACACCCTGGTAGCGAATGGTACGTGTAGCCAGCACTTGGGTAGGAATAAAAATTGGAGTGCTGTCTTGAAATTCTTCAGGCAGTGTTTCTTCGACCATGTGATTCCCAATAGCTTTCTTTAATTGAGAAACATGAAACACGGGATGAATACGAGCTTGAGGAGGAAGTTGTAATTGAAAAGCCACCGCTTCGATTTGTTTAAGAAACAAGAAAGGGACCATAATACCGAGCTGCTAATTTTGGATGTAAACAGCCTTGGGTAGACACATTTCTATGGGGCTGGATTTTCAAATAGACCCAATCACCAGCATGAATGAGAGAAGGTGTCCGGTGCAAATTAGCCTGTTTAGTTATCTGAGTTTGAGCCTTTGTCAGATGGTATTTAAGTTGCCTAAGAGCTTCATCTCTATCCACCAAATCCCTTGCCACCGCTTCTATCAAAGTTTTACCAGGAATATACTTGATTAAGGAAGGTGGAGGTCTGCCATAAACCACTTCAAAGGGTGTAGTTTGAGCAGCAGTATGGAAACTGGTGTTATTCCAGTATTCTGCCCAAGGTAAATAGTCCCCCCAAACCTTAGGTTGTTCAGCACAAAAACATCTCAAATAAGTCTCCAGAGTTCGATTCAACACTTCTGTTTGACCATCCGTTTGTGGATGGTAAAGCAGTACTAAACTTTGAGAGCCGTCCCCTGCAAACGAAACAATACTTTCCAAAAAGCCACTAATGAAAGTAGGATCACGATCACTTACAATAGAAAATGGGAACACCATGGAGACGTACAATCTCTTTGATAAAAATTTCAGCAATGCTTATTGCAGAATACGGATGCTTAATCAAGATGAAATGAGCATATTTGCTCAACCTATCCACCACCACTAAGATTGTATCAAAACCTTTGTTATTTGGGCAATCCCGTGATAAAATCTAGGCTGATTTCCTCCCAAATAGCATTGGGGATAGGAAGTGGTTGGAGAAGGCCAGCAGGAGAAATAGCCAGGTATTTATTGCGTTGACAAATTTGACACTCAACAACAAACTTGGTGATAGTACCCTTCATACCTACCCAAAACAAAGATTGGGCTATCCTCCTATAAGTTCGAAATACTCCAGCATGTCCACCTGTAGGAGAGGCATGAAATTCTTGTAGTAACCGTGGAATCCAAGATGAGGAAGTCGAAAGTACCAACCTGCCTTTGTAGAATAATCTACCATTCTCTAATGTATAAAATGGGTGAGAATTAGGATCAGATGTGAGGTCAGAAATGATTTTTGCCAACATGGCATCTTGTTGGACCTCCTCATCAATGGTTGCGACCTCCATCCAATAGGGCCTAGAAATAGCTTGAAATTTTTTTTCCTCTTCTCTCCTGGATAAGGCGTCCGAGAATTTGTTATTAGACCCCACTTTGTAAATAATGTCAAACTCATATCCCAAAGTTTAGCAAGCCACTTCTGTTGATTTTGAGTAGTAATTCTTTGTTCAAGCAAGAACTTGAGACTTTTTTGGTCAGTATAGACTGTGAATCTACTACCCAAAAGATATGGCCTCCAATGTTGGATGGCTAAAACCAAAGCCATCAATTCCTTTTCATAAACAGACTTATTGAGAGAAGTCTGCCCAAGAGCCTTGCTAAAAAATGCAATAGGATGTTTGTCTTGTGACAGGACAGCCCCAATTCCTCTTCCACTGGCATCACATTCAATCATGAATGGTTTAGAAAAATCAGGTAAAACAAGGACGAGGGCAGTAGTCATAGCTTGCTTTAAAGTCTCAAAGGCATGAGAAGACTCTGATGTCCATAAAAAATTTCCCTTCTTTAGCATATTTGTCAATGGTTTAGCAATCTTACCATAGTCCCTAATAAACCTTCTGTAATATCCCGTGAGACCTAAAAATCCTCTTAAACTTTTGAGGGATTTGGGTTGGGGCCATTGCATCATACTCTCCACTTTTCTAGGATCCATTGACACTCTTTGCTGTGAAATAATATGTCCCAAATAATCTATAGTAGTCTGACCAAAACAACATTTCTTTTGATTGGCATAAAACTGATTGTGAGATAAAACAGACAATACCTCAGACAAATGCTGTAAATGCTCCTCCTAACTGCGGCTTATATATAAGAAATGTCATCAAAGAATACCAATACAAATCTACGGAGAAACTGTTGGAGTATGGAGTTCATAGCACATTGAAAAGTTGTTGGTGCATTAGTAAGACCAAAAGGCATCACCACAAACTCGAAGTGGCCTTGATGTGTTCGAAATGCGGTCTTAGGAATGTCGGGTTCAAACATCCTTATTTGATGATTTCCAGCCCTAAGATCAATTTTGGAAAAATACTTTGCTCCATGAAGTTCATCCAAAAGTTCTTCAATCACCGGTATGGGAAATTTATCAGGAATTGTTGCTTTGTTTAAAGCCCTATAATTCACACAAAAACGTCAATTGCCATCTTTTTTTTTAACCAAAATCACTGGGCTTGAGTAAGGTCTGTTACTAGGGCGAATGATCCCAGAAGACAACATCTCAGCAACCAACTTTTCCATTTCATTCTTCTGTAAATGTGGGTATCTATAAGGTATCACGTTGATTGGATCTGTCCCCTCTTTAAGAGGAATCCTGTGATCAAATGGCTCACTTTGGAGGCAGCCCTGCAGGATTGGCAAAACACCGAAGCAAATCGAGTTAAAACTTCTTGTAACTCATCCGATTGAGAGGAACTGAATTCCGAATTCTGGACCAACTCGGCAGCAATTAATTCAATGTCCAAAGAAGCAAAGACCCAAACTAATGTTGCTGTCTCAATCCCAGTTAATTTTGAAAGAGCCCTTGATGATAAAATCAAATGTGACAAACTCGGATCACCTTAGATTTGAACCATTTGTCCATTGTGCATAAAAGACATGTGCAACGTCTCCAATTTACCTTAATCTCCCCCAAAGTCT